>VZSF01003152.1:0-127447 GCA_013398295.1 Chionis minor | reverse complement strand
GGGGGGGGGGGGGGGAAGTAATCATTATCTATGAAATAGCTTGTGTTGAGTCACAGCCCAGGGAGGATTGCGCTTGGCGAGCGAAGAGTCAGTCAGACAGCTAAATTGATTTCAGAGACTGGGAGGGAGAGGTGACGGAGGCCAGGCTGCTGGGGCAGGCTCAGGACCCGGCAGGAGATACCCCAGCACCCAGCGAGCTGCCCATCGCTGCTGGACCTTCACCGTGCTGCCCACCCAGGCCCTGTCTGCTCTCCCATCACCATCCCACAGGCATAGCCAGGCTACCTGGTCTAGCAGGTCCTACCTGGGAATAGGGCTGGGAGTTCCATAGCCAGACATTTTAAAAAAAAAAAAAAAAATAAAAAAAATCACCACACCAAAACAAACCAAAGCAACCCACCAAACCATCTTCGCCCTCCTTCCACCGGTTTTGGAATAGATGCAAAATGACCCAACAGGGTGAGAATAAAAATCTCTGCTCTGCACCAGCTCCCCCAGGTCAGGGCACATCCCCGCCGTGCCTCAGTTTCCCCCGTAGCCAAGCGCCACGCCAGGACGAGCTTCAGCGGCACAGCATGACGCCCGCCGCCCTCTGCCTCCTCCTCCTCCTCCTCCCCCTGCTCCCGCCAGCGACAAATCCACGGCGTCACGGGCGCGCCAAGCACCGGCACCGAAACGCATCTTCATTTCCCAGCCAGCACTAACCCTCGCCCTCCTCCCGCCTGCATCCAACGCCCGTGTTTATGTTCCGCTTCCTGGGAAACAAGAGACTCGTTACCATGCGGAGGGCGACAGCAGAGCGATTAGTGAAATTTGTTACCCACATGCTCTGAACAAAATTAAATTAAAAGTGCTGCTTTGCTGTCAAGATAAGGGCCAAGCCGGAGAGATAATTTTTCACTCTCAAACACTCAATTACTCGCTGAGGCTGTATCAGATACAATCAAAAAATAAATAAATAAATAGAAAGACCCACACTGCCTCCAGGAACAGATGTAAAAGCCGTTATCTCTAGCGCAGTCCAGGGAAGTTAAAGAGCCTGCGGCTGCCGCGGCACCACGACCACTTTAATTGCGGATCCCTCTGCTTCCCGGCTCACGCTTCCCGCAGCGGCCCCTCTCCCCAGGAGCTCAGTTCCCCTGGCATGGGCAGGAGTGTGAGTGCACCCCCGTACCCACAGCCACCAGGGATTTACGGCATCAAAGAGGCTGCTGGAGCAGCCCCAGCCCCAGCCCCGCTTCCCTGCAGAGACCAGGACGGAGAAGGGCTCCGGGTGGGTTTTACATGCTGATGCAGCACCAGCTTGCTCTGGGAGGAAAACAAGCCATCGTGCAGAAGCACCGTGTTCGTTTGCTCGCTGGAAAAGCGAGCATCCATAATGGAGCTTTTGAGAGCCGAGAAAGGTTGGAAATAAAGAGCGTCCCTCATTGGCCACCGCCGCCTTGGGGCACACAGGGGTCTGGGGGGCAGCTGGGGGAGGGGTTTGCACCCCGCTGCTCCGGAAGGTAAAGACAAGACTTGTATCACAACGGTATCTCACCCCCAGAGATTTGGGGAAGTCCAGGTCACATGGGATTATTCCCTCTGGGTTGCTCTTCCCTGGTCTCACAGAGGGCAGCGTGGCTCCACGTGCTGTGAGCCAGCACCAACGTGTCCGTCTGTCCCCACAGCAAGTGGCTGTGTGTCCCTTTCCTGACTGACTGCACCAGGAGGGGACAGGCAGAGCCAGCACTGGGCTGCCAGCAGGGACAGAGGGAGGGGAGGGAAGGAGGGAGGGAGAGAGGGAGGAAGAGAGAAGGCTCCCCAAGCACGGACAGACAGCACGACGCACGGACAGACCCATTACTCCCTCTTGCCCCCCAAACCAACATGTTTGCTTCATCGCCTTTTGTCTCCCACGATTCCCGAAGGCATCTTCCCCAGTTTGGAGGCTGCCGGAATGACGAGCCGAAGCTGGTGTAGACCTGGGGTTGGGGTGGGGGGCAGTGCGATTCCCTGAGGAGGGTGGCAGAGACGGAGCGACGTGCTGCCGCGGCGTTCGCTCAGCCCCGGCGGGGCCGGGGGCACCGGCAGAGCACGGAGAACCGTACCCAAACTTCATTCCACATTTCGTTTAGTTCCCCATGAAATAATAAGTGTCTGCTGCCTCGGGAGACAGGAGAGGATCAAAGCGAAGCTTCCTCATATGTAACAGACTCCGAATACCTAATATTCCTTTATAAAAGGCCTTGTTTTAAACACCAAATACAGAGGCAGATCAAAGCTCAGCTTCTCATTTCTCTAACAGCCCTCAGAAGACTTCGCCAGCCAGCAAGGCATAGACATGCGCGCACACACGCACGGCTGACACCAATCCAAAGTACATAATTGGACTCTGCTAATTTGTCTAAACCATCACCGCGTGCTATGGAAACAGCCGGGTGCCTTGTTCATGGAGACCTCAGCCGAGGAGCATCCCAAAACCACGTCCTCCCTTCCCTGGGGTGCTGGGGAGCTCTCCCGGGATGGCAGCAGGGTGCTGAGATGGGAAGGTACCACCTGAACAAATGCAATGCACAAAAACAGGGTAGGATATATTTCCCCCTCCTCTTTGAACAGAGGAACAGGCTACAAGAGAGGTGATGCCAAGAGGGGTGAGGCGATCCCAGACCCCAGCGTGGAGGAGAGGGCTCGGGGTGGTCCAGCGCGCGCTTGAAGCAGGTACCAGAACCTGCCTGAGGATATTCAATGAGAGATCCCAGCTGGGTCCCTGTGCTGGACACCCACCAGCACATCTCAACCATCCCAGTATCAACAGTGTCGCTTTGCACTTGCACCCAGCGCCCCCTGCTTTGTATCGGGGTTTCCAGCAGCTCTCTGTACCCCACTTTTCCACCTGAGGAAAGGGAGCGAGATCAGCTCCAGGAACTCACCAGCTGCCATGGGGACCCCAGACAACGGCTGGCTGCAGGAGGGGCCAGAGGTTCTCCAGGTTTCCAAGACAAGTGGGGTTGGGATGCTCAGCCCCTCGCATTCCAACTTTCCCCGCCAGCACTTTCCCTGCCTCAGTTTCCCCTAACCCAGGCAGCTGCACAGCCCTGCCCTGATGACCCAACACGACGCCAATTCACTCTTCCTTTACCCCTGGGAAACCTTCTCCTCGAAGAGGCTCTGAAAGAGCAGGAACGTTTCTGTGTTACAGAGCAGCTGCTCCGGCGCCCGAGGACGCAGACGGAGGTGGCGGAGACTCGCTCAGCCTCCCCCCTCCCCACCAGGGAGCCAGGGATGGGGGGGAGCTCGTTAGACTCACCGAATCCTTGACGAGCCCTGCAGTGCCAGCCCACCGCTGCAGGGAGCCTGGTACGGCCTTGGAGTTACCATGATGCTTCTTTTCTACACTTCCCCCCTTTTTCCCCCCCACAAACCTTTCTCTCTATTTGAGTAGAGGCAGACTCTGCAGCCACCTGGGGAGCCGGGGGCTGCAAAATCAGAACCGGAGCTAGATGTATTATTAGGCAAGCACCACCCCGGAGAGAGGGGGACGGAGCCGGAGCGATGGCACCGTGCGAGCAAGGTTCATGCACAGGTCTCTGCCCCCCTGGTTTGGGGTGGTTTTTTTTTTTTTTTTTGCTAATAATATTTTCCTCTCAAACTCGGGGGGGGACCTGACTGAACACATCCCATACTGGCTCAGGAGAGGAGAGGAATAGTGTAAGTATCAAAGCTTGATATCGCCCGTGATGGGCAGCTGGGGATGTGGATTAGCATCTCCACAGCACTGGCAGGTTCTCTCTCACGGAGACTTTCAGCGCTGGTGAAAGGTGCGATGACTGACAGCCCTGGAGACAGGAGCCCTCTGTGTCACAGCTGGCTTGTGAGGAGGTTTCAACGTTTCCTGATTCTCCCAAGGGAGTGTGAAAGGGGAGAGCCACCCCCTGCCCAGGCAAGCAGAGATCTGGAGCACACAAACCTGTTGAGAACAGGTTGCAAAAAAATCTGATTTCTGGAAAACGATAAGGGTTGGCAGGAAGAAGCAAACCAGCCATTCCCAGCCCCAGCCTTCCAGCACAGAACTGACGGCCTCTCTCAGGACTCATTTCACTTGGAAAAAAAGTCCAAATTCCAGCTTCCTTGGGACCTCATGCCCGGCATCAGTGCTGCCATGCAGAGCAGAGGTCACACTGATCCACCAAAAAGAAGCAGAGGGTGTAGAGCTAGCGTGGGCACAGGCACAGGGCTGTGGTGAAGAGAAGGGATGCCTCACTGAGGACGGGTGTGAACAGAGCTCTTCTCCGCAGGAGCCAGCTCCTCAAATCCCAGAGGCGGGGCTCAGCCCACCAGCTGACAAGGACAAAGGTTCCACGGGAAAGTCTCCTCTCTGTTATTTCTTACTCTCTCCCCACCTCTAACTTCTCTAGAGACTTTCCAAAGACAAAGGAACACAAGTGTAAGGGGATCGCACAGACCTCGAAGCTGGGAAGAAGCGTGGTGTGGTGTGCTGGGACTACAGAAGGTGATGCCTCAACCATCCCTGCCCCTCTGCCCGGATTGACTGGATTTACTTCTCTGTTTATTCCAGCATTGAAAACCAGATATCAATGCATCTGCTGCTCCTGACCCACCAGAACAAGCTCTCCCTTGCTTGATATTTACCTACAGGAATGTCCCTCTAACACACCTTGCCAAGGCACTACAAAACCTGCATCTTTCTTCTTCAGGAGACACACAAAGCCCACGACTACTTAACCAGCTCGAAATAAAACCAATCCTATGCGCCACCTGAGTGGAAGCTTCCCATTGCATCGGCTGGGATCAATGCCTTGACAGTATCAGTAATTAGGCTCAATCCTGCAAAACCTAATCTGAGGAGAGAAACCCCAAGGAATCTCTCTCCTTGAACCTGATAACTATTGCACAGCACCTGCAATGACACTCAACCATGGCAAAATCGATATGGGAACATCATTGTAAGAATTAACCACGTCTGACGACGCATCCTTCTCTATTAGAGTTATGACCTCGTCCAATTATGGATCTTTGCTGAACTTGTAATTATGAGTTTGGTACTGTGACTTCCCACTAAGCTATTGCTTTCCTTCCACGAGGGAGAGAAGAGTCAATGAAAGGATAATGGAAAATTCCTTTCAAGGACGCAGCGATGGCAAAATTTAGCTAGACAGGAGGGGAAATACAATGGGGACTTTATGCAAGACAATTCCCTCGGTTTGCCACCACCGAACACGAACAAACCAGGTTCTCACAGCACCGCTCAAACGCTAACGCAGATCTAACAGCCAGCTCTGTGCAACCGCACGAGGCAGCTCTTCCTCCTGAATTCCCTTCAAACCCAGCCATCAAAGCTGCCCAGGTGAACAACAGCTTATACAAAGGAAAATAAAGGAATTCGTCCCATTTATCTAGTCCTTTATATTTGCCCTACAAGGAAGCTTAAACAAACAACCCAAAGCCAACGTGTATGTCAATAAGAGTATCTTTGTACCCGGCATCCAGCACGAGCGTGTTTCGAGAGACTGACAGAGCACTTGGCCTCGCGGGGAATGGCCTCAAGGCACCGTGAGAGTAAAGACGTATCAGCTTTTCATTAAAACATGGTTTTCCACACCTTGCTCACTCACTGTCTTCCCCTTGTGCTAGCTGAAAAACCCCAAATTTCAGTGACTTTTCCAAAGTCCCCAAAGACTTTCACACCCAACCCAGTATTTCAGAATAACTCACTGAAAAAACTACTTCAGCACTTGGAAAATTTTCCCCCTGCACCAGTGACTTTTCAGGACCATTTCTTTTGTCCCTGTTTGCAACACAACCAATTTCTTCCTTCTCTTCCAAAGGAGGCATCACAAATCATTTTCCCCTTAATGCAGCTATGTTTGTACTGCAACAGGTAACTTTAACTCACGAATTCTCTCCCTGCTTCTCATCAAAAGCTCATTTTAAACCCAGTGAGAATTTCTCGTGGTTCTAAAACACACAGAAAAGGAAAAAAAGAAAAAATAAATTTGAGCGTCTTGCCTTTCAGCAGGAACAAATGCAATACACCCCGCGCATGCATGTGTTTATTCCCATGTGCAATCATCAAGCTGATCAGAGGTGTTGAGGTAATTTCACATCCAAATAAACACATTGCGAGCATTTATCGGAATGCCTAATCATTGAAACAAATGGGGCCGCGTTTGCTGCGGTGGGCGCAGGCATCTATCCGGCATGCTGTGCTCTGCCGACGCCTGGCTTAATACGGAAAACAAACGGAGGGAGCAGGCTCACTGTGTAATTTTTAAATTGCTTCCCAACAGAGTTATTTCCTGACAATGATTTTTCAAATGCAGCAGCGGCACGGCTCGCCCTGTCCTCCGCCAAAGAGCTTAGTCTGAGGGTCCCGAATAAAAAAGATCCAGGATGATGTGAGCGGAGGAAACGTGGACGCTCATTTCAAACTGCAGATGATATTTCAGTTTCTCCGTTTCTCTAACTTAAGAAAAACGCCTGAAGGGACTCCAGTCTACAAATCCCTGCCCCAGCCCTCATTTTGAATTTGTTCTTTTTAATTGCCTTTGTGCCGAGAGGAAGGCTGGGAAATCTCCGTCCGACGGATGCTTTGCAGGGGAAATAAAGGGCAGAAAACAGGAGTCTGGAGCAAGAAATTGCCAAGGTGACCATCCCTGACAGCTGCACTGGCAGCAGGACAATGACGGACTCGGTGCGGCTTTAGGGAAGTGCCAGGGCACGTGTAATGTAACCGATAGTAGAAACCCATCAAAGCAACCCACAACCTCAGCGACATCAATGGGAACTGCTATTTATGGCTTCTGCACCACACAAACAGCACCCCTTGGGATGTCCTTATCCCTACAGACTGGTATCATGGTCCTTCCCCAGGCTCACGCAGTGTCACACAGCATCACCCATGTAAAAAGTCGTGGTTCTCAACCATTCTTTTCCTCTTACACCCACGTGCATCACCGGTGCCTGTATCGTTTTGTACCTTTGCTTCGCCGCCGGCTCCGATACTGCTCAGTGTAGAAGGTGAGCTGGGTTTCATCGTCCGCCTCTGAGCCAGAGTTTCCTTTGGCACGTCCAAACCCAATCCCACCTGCAAGCAATAGAGAGGGAAAAATCAGCCCTAGCAGCTGGGATGCACAGCAGTGGGGGGGAGCGGGATTTGGCCGGCTTCCACCACTCTGGGCCCAGGTGCTCCACGTTGGGGTCACCAGAAGCAGCTGGGGACTTTTGCCACTTGTGATTTTGCTGGCTCCTTATTACCCTTGTCAGGAATCAAGACCCCACGGTGCCAATCGCGATGTGGCTGTAGAAAGATGCTTTCTACCCACAGGAATGTATTTTACAGATGTACTTGCAAAGAAAACCTCTGAACGTAGAAGCTGCTCTCTCCAAGGATACCTACACGGTGAAGTACCAGGAATTTTAGGCGTTTGCTTCAAAACAAACCCATCAGAGACAAGTGGCGTGGGGCGAACACAGCACTGAGGGAGGGGGGCATTCCAAGGGTCCGGCTTCCCTCCCTCAGCACCCACTTTGGCCCATCTGCTCCAGCAGCTCGCTGTGATGGCCACCAGCATGTGTCCCTGCAGTGGTCAGCACCGATAGCCGTGGCAAGAAGCCAGGCTGGCTCGTGGTTTACCCAGCATCTCCCTCCGGAGCTGGAGTGGGATGCTGGAGGAGCCTGGCTTGCTTCAGGCGCTGGACACACCAAGGAGCAATGGACGCTTTAAAAAGCGACACAGACTCTTAACTGGCAGAAGTCCTTCAATCCTTGCAGAGCTTAAAGCAAAGAGGCCTCTGGGGGTTGACAGTGGCCCTTTAAACTGCCATTAAAATATTTTACTGTTTTTAAAAAATCCTTTATTCTAGGCAGAAGCACAATTTCCCCACTTCTTGGCAGGAGAACAGAAAACGAGCGGTGCCTTCTGCCCTCTGAAATCCTTAATCACTGTGATGAGAGGTGGCTGGCAGCAGCCGGAGGGACGCCGGGAGCTCGGCACGTGGCTCCTGCCCCGTCCATGCCCCGACCTGGCCGTGCAGTGCCGTGGGGGGAATCTCAACAGCGGGGTAAGGAAGAGGCTCCGCCAGCTCTTCTCCTCCCAAAAGCGGCAGGATGGGTCAGTGTTCGCACACCGCAGCATTTAGTGCTTGGACATGGGATCTGGGGGGGTTTACAGACTCGCATCCCAAACTGCAACCCACCTCCAGCCCCCCGTATCACAGTGAGCATCTGATTTAAGGATACACCCGCGCCCGGGGACTGGGGTTTTGAAGGGCATGACGGAGCGGTAAAACCCATCAGGCTTATTCACATCAGCAAGGAAAAATCTTAATTAACCTGGGATTCTACTGCAGGCCCTTGGGCAACTGGCCAGGGCTGCAGCTCTGCCACATGTCTCTGCTGCCCCAGGTTCTTCTCCTGCCAGTAGTGCCCGGTACTGGGAGGCAGACACCAGCTACAGGAGGTTTTCCCTCGGGAGCTCAGCAGAGCCGGCTCCTCTGACGGGGAAGAGGGACCTGGATGCTGCCTGCGCAGGCAGGACACGGCGTATCCCTCTGCTGCCTTCCCATGAGCCAGACCTGGTCCCTTTTGGGCAGGCAGATGGCTGGGGGTGGACAGAGGCAGCAATGTCTGGTGTTTGCTCTGCTCTCCCACCCCGCTGCCGTGAGCTCCAGCCACTCCACCAGCCACCGTCCCCAGCCCCCTCCGGCCGCTCCGCGTTTGTTTGCCGGCTGCGTCTCCGTGATGGATGGCGCTGACATGTTAAATTACTCAGGCTGGATGTCTTCGGAGAGCTGGTGACAGCGATATTGCATTTTCTGATTACCCAGCACTGCGCAGGATGTATAAATACAGGAGTCGGGAGACCCGGCGCAGGTCCCCAGCCCGCAGCGGAAACGTCTCCTCTGACCCAACACGTGGTGGCAGAGGTCAGCTTGGAAACACGAGCTCGGGGCAGAGAAACAGCTGCAAGGGATGCGCTTTTACCCCTTCACTCTACCAAGGATGCTGGAACGCACCTTGGTGGTGAGTTTGGGGCTCCCGGATCCCAGTCGAGGCACCTGGTAGGATACAGGAGCGCTGATCCTGAGCTGATCCCGCTGTGAGCCTGATTTCATGTTTAACCGCTCCCAAAATCTTCCTGAAGCATCCCTGTGAGATGCTCACGCTTAGGGCAACACATCCTGCACCAGCTCGGGGCTGAGGGTGCTCACGGTTGGGGCCGAGGATGCTCGCAAGCAGAGAGCACCCGCGCGCAGCTGCTGATGGGGACAAACAGGGAGCGCACCCCATTAAAGCCAAGCAGCCCTGCGTGGTCAGCACTCCTTTTCCCTTTAAAAAGGGGGAGAAAAACCACCCAAATAACAGAAAAAAGACCCCGATCTGCTGCCACCACCGATTCCGAGAGCCGAATAAGATGCTTCCAAAGAGAGACGACAGGGAAACAGCAACTTCGCAGCGCTGGCTACCCAGAACGCACCGGCTTCCCTGAGGAACTACACCCCCTTTACACCCAGTTCACTCCCGTTATTTAGATTTGAGAAAAAAACCCAAAACTCCCCATCCTCACCCGCGCTCCCTACCCCAACGCCTGGTCCCGGTTGGGGCAGGAGGCGGTGGCGCAGCCGAGGAGGGGGATCTCAAGGAAGATGCTCTCACCTCTAATCCTGTTTGCAGATTTACAAGCTCGTTAATCCGTTCAAATAGATCACGGCTCAGCCACGCACTGGGGCAGGGCGCTCGTTTTGAGCCCGACGCTAATTTAACAGGGAGCAAGGCGGGGTGCCAAGGCAAACACTTCTGGTTCCAGTGTAATTAAAGATGGTAGCGTTAAGTGGGGACCAAGGAACTAAAAAGTGCAGGAGTTAGAGGCCCCATCATCCCCAAAGACTTTTTGTTAGCTAAAGCCACATGTATTTTTTTTAGAGGTGTGTTTTTGTCATTAAAAGGGAAAATAAAAAAGCAAACCTGACGTTTTAAATCCCTTCCCCAAAGCCAGGGTGTTACAGAGCATGTCAGGGAAACAACTGTGGATGCGAAACGAATCCAAACTGAGTTAAAATAAAGAAATAAATAACAGTAGCTATTTGGATAACTGCTGTCTGAGGCCACGTTGACCTCAGATATTCAATCCCTGGATTGAACTCAAGCTGGACATTATAATAGAAGCTGGAGCTTAATTTGTCCCCAACAGCGTCACGCTGGGTGACACCTGTGTCCATGCATCCCCCTGTCCGCAGCCACAGATCCATCGCCAGTGCAAAAGGATTTTCTCTGTCCCTCACTTCCCAAAAAAGAGCCAAACCCTGCACACACCGTGGGGTTCAAGAACGGGGTTCACCCCACCGCCGTGCTCGCCTGCCCCGTGCAGCACAGCCTCCTGGCTCTTCACCAAGCCCCTCCGCTCCCAGGCTTCCCAGTAAAAACGAGATGAGGAATTGCCCTCCCCTCCTCCCCAGCACCGCGGCGAGGTCCGTGCACCGAGGGGCTGGCAGGGCGACACGGAGCTGTACAATTAGCCAAGTGGAAATTTTCAGTTTAATTAATTTACCCCCAAAAAGAGCACCAGCCAGCTGAAAAACCAAACGTGGCCAGAGAAAGGTAAATCAGAAGCAATTTTAGGGAAGGAGGCAGGGGGGGATGCGGAATAAACTTGCAAACATTTCTGTTTGAAATGCAGCCAGTCAATGCCAAAAAACTGTAAAGAAAAAAAGCACTTTAAAAAATGAAGCGCTCTGCTCTAGTTTGTCATTGCAGCAGGGATACGCACGCACACACACTGGCTTCAGCTGATGAAAATTCTTCCTCCTCATTGATCTTCCCATTTTCCTTCTGCCTATGCCCAAAAAAAACTTATCGTGGCGGGCGGTGCAACAACCAGGCAACAGCCCCACGGCTTCCACCATGGAAAACGGGGATCACACTGAGCCCAGATCGCAGCCTTTGAACAGCTGTGAAGGGTTTTATTTTCACCGAGGACCAACTCAAGCAGCCGGACGTGATGCTTGGACTCAGATGAGGTGAGAGCTCCCAGGGGAACCCAAAAAAAGCCTCACCAGCAAAACGTGATGCTCTGAGGGCAGCAGGGGACAGACGGCTCCCATCCCGGGGGGAACTTTGGGAAACTTATGGCACAGCCAAGACCTCAAAAACACAAGCAGCCGCAGGCCCAGGGAAAAAACAGCGCATCCCGTCTCAGGCAGAAGCATCTATTAATTGCTTATTTATTCTCAAAGCCAGGGTGCTTTTAAAGCCCTGCCCCAGGAGAGGGCACCAGACCCCCTCTCTGCGCAAACCGGCCTCCCCCAAGGCCACCTCCCCGCACCCCGACACGTCCCCCAGCCCCTGGGGTGGGCGCAGGGTAGTGCAGCGGCCAAGCCCGCATCCCTGCATCCCGCACCGCTGCCTCTCCCCGCATTTCCCAGGGCATCACTTCCCCGTTTAAGCGCCACTCCGATGCAGCCGGGTTGGGATGCTCCAGGTACCGGCCTGGCTGCGTTTTGGGAACCAGTAAATCCAGCAGCATCCTTCCCTCCTGCCCTGCCAGCCCTCAGCGGAGATATCCTCCTTCCAGCCCACGCCTCCTGCACCTCGGCTCTTCTCATCCTCACTGTCCCTCTATTATTTATGAACTCTAAATGCACTGCACTCGATAAAAGTGTTTGGGGAGAAAGTTTGTATGAAAAAGCCATTAGACAAAATATAAAGCTATACGGTACTGTAAATGGAGAGGGTGGGGTGGTGTGTTTTGGGGTTTTTTTTTGTTTGTTGGGTTTTTTTTGTTTGTTTTAAAGTCAATCTCGGCAAAATACGACCTTTCCCTGAGCTGTTAGAAACACTTAGCACAAAATCAGATTTAATGACAAGCAATAGGAAGCAGTTTAAATGCACTTAGTGCGGGGAAGCAAAGCAAGGCAAAGCTTATCCCAGATTTCTTTTTGTTGGGCTGGGGCAGCAGGTTGGTTGTTTTCTGGTTTGGTTTATCCCATCCTTCTGCAGGAGGGCACTTGGAGCCCTTTCCAAGCCTTTCCATAAAGGAGGAAATCCTTTTGGTGTGCACGGTTCCTGCAGGGAGAGCGCTCCAGCTGTAGGGCTCTGATGAGGTTAAGCATTAATTAAATCGAACCGCGAGAAAATAATTACACACATGCATCCGTCAGGCTGACTTGTCACTACCCAGTAACAAAGTTGGATGCAAACTCCATCAGCGAAACTGTCACACGGCTGTTAGAGGGAAATAAATGCATCCCAAATGGACAATTTCATTTAGGGGGAGGAAAAAAAAAAAAAAACCCATGGATTGCAAAGGATTAATGATGCGAAGGGTTTGTGTTTGCAATTGGATGCAAAATGCAAACATCGTAAGTTGCGATATCATCGTTTAACCTTAATGTCCGATATCACTCCAACCGCTTTCCTGACGGAGGGATAATTAACCATGGGCTGTAAAAATAAACCCTCCAGCACGGGAGAGGGGCAGGGAAAGGTGTGGATAGGGCCTCAGCAGCAGCGCCCAGCCACTGCTTTCGCACGCAAAAAGGAATTTAAACTACAGGCAAAAGAGGATGATGGGATGGGGCTGTGGGGAGGGAGACATACACTGGAAACGCTGGAACTGGCTTATTTTGGGGGGCTGCTCACTGATTCCTGATGCTTGAGAACTTAAACTCTTTTTTCCACGGCGTGCCGGTGAGGGCTCCCATAGGCGGACACGCTCAGGTCACAGTCCCCTCCTGAACCCCTGGGGTACAAAATGCCTTGGGCAATGAAGGGCAGACACAGCTCCCCACCATCTCCGACAGCACACGCAACCGTCCGCGGAGGAGCTGCCGGGAGGAACAGAGACACGAGGAAACCACAGCAGGTTGGGCACCAACACCGTGGGGGCCCATCCCGCTCCCGGTGCCGACAAGGGAATAGCTATGGCAGCCCCTTCCCAGCTCACCTTGGTGCTTCCTTTCTAGCCATCCTCTTCCCTCATACCAGAGCACTCCCAACGCCCCAGGAGACATTCGGAGAGCGACAGGCATGGCAGGGAAGGTTTGTGGTCAGGCAGCTGGGCGTGCTCTGGCTCTCAGGGGGTCCGTTCCCCACCAGGAATGGCACAAGAGCCCCCAGGGAAACAATTTGTTTTCTCCAACATAGGTCTGGCCGAGCCTGCTGCTGGGGAGCTGCTGGACAATCCAGCTTTAATTGTGCATGGCCAAGGACTGCCTGCGTGGTGGCCGTGGGAGGGATGGAGGGTGACTGCACCGAGCACCACAAGTGGGTCTCCAAGCAGGGCACAGCAGCTGGAGGGGAAGTTCAGCTCCCCATCCCAAGCGGAGATGTTGGGCACCAGCCAGTCTCCAACCCTCGTATGAAGGAAACACAAGTCTGGGAAGAAATGGAGGGCAACGAAGGGCTGTCTTCTCCTGGTGTCTCTGACTCTGCCCGTGGCCACTGATGGGCAGAGGGACCCAGGGGCAGTGGTGATGGGGTGAGGGTTGGGAACACCTCCCTCCTGCCTTGGGGCAGCGATGGGAATTTGCAGGGAGGCAGGGAAGCACCAGCCCAGGGAGGTGGGAGACGGAGGGTGTGTGTCCTCAGAGACGGGGGACAAGCTGGGCTGGCTCAGGGCCACGCTCCACTCCCACACAGCCAGAGGCTCTGCCTGCACCCGGGCACCGTGTCTCCTCCTAAGCTCAGCGGAGAGGATTAATTGATTCGCTCCATTAGTGACCCAAAAACCTCTTGCCTTCAGGCAGTTTAAAAGTGAAATAAAAAACAAAAAGAAATGAGGCTAGAGCAGGAAACCAGGGAAACTTCACCAGACGGTCACTGCAGACCCCAAAACACCCACAGTAGTTCACGCTAAAATCCAGATATATGCATTTGAGTAACTACTAGAAAACAAACCAAATAATTTAAACCAGTTAAAGAGTCAGAACATTTTCTTCACACTAAGTGAATAATTTATGGGCAGAGCTATAATAAAAAAAAAAAAAAGCCCTCTCCAGGCCTGTATTGCAGGAAAATGTATCCAGAATAAAAGATCACATTTCAGACTCATAAATAAATGAAAACCAAAACCAACAGTAAACAGAAAGTATTTCCTTCCCAGTTCCCAAGGCTGCCACAAAGACCCTCAGTGTGCAGGGAAGACCACGGCCAAGGGACCCCCCAGCCCATCATTCCTGGAGGGACCCTGATGTCTCCTCCTCCCCCCACAGCTGGAAATCTGGTCCCAAACCCTCCGCACAGCCTCAGCACTCGCCACTTAACCCATAGCAATAGGAGGAGGAGGTTTCCCTTGCTGAGAGGCAAGGACCAAATCCTGCTCAAGGGGCTGTTCCAGCCAACCTCCTCCTCTTGCTCCAGCAAGCCATGGCTATCCAGGCTACAAATAAAACTCAGCAGCATCCAGCACGCTTTTACATGGTGCAGCCTTTGCAGCCATGAGTGCTGCTCCCACCCTCTGTGTGGCTCCTAAAAAAAAATTAGTCCAAAAATCCCCAAGAACCAGGAGAGTGCAATGAAGAGAGGTCCCAGTGATGTGAGTTACAGCCAAAATGAACTTCACTGCTTCCTTCAAAATAAAAACTTACCGAGAAACCATATTTCACTGCTACCAAACCTCAGTTAGCCAGGGCAGCTGGGAGGGACCTTAGACTTGCAGCAGGCCTAGATAAATCCCCGGGGGGGATGTGAGGTGACACCGCTCCCAAGCATCGCCACCAGAGCACCCAGAGGATGCTGAGCAGGGTCTGTCCCTCTTCACCCCGTCACGGAGGAGCTCTGGGGTCCCCATGCTCAGCAGCAAGGATGAGGAGCTCCTGCCTTCCTCCCCAGCCAAACTCCTCTGGCCGTGGCCAAACCCAGGGCACCGCAGAAGCAGCCGGTGACCGTGGCAGCCTACCTCGGGGCCGGCTCCGGCGTTTCCGTCTCCCCACAGACGTGCTGCGCAGCGCGGGCTGGAGCTGCCCAATCTCAATAGGTGTGTTGGTGCGAAAGCTCTCCTTGAACTTCTGCATCAGGGATTCCACCGTCTCCTGCGTCACCTCGGGAGCTGCAACACCGGCAAAGGGACTGCAATTAAAAGACGACCGGGCCACCATGTCCCCGCTGCCCGTACAACCCCTTCCTTGCAGAGGACAATGTGAGCCAGAGACGAGTCCTGGGGCGGGAGCTCTGCCAAGATGCGCCGAAGTCACCCACGGGGACCCATCCAGCACTTTCCAAGTCTTACGAAAGCCACAGAAATTAGAAAACTGTGAGTTTATGGAAATTGCATTTTTCACTCTGCCCGCCAGCATTTTGGATTATTCCCCCATGTGCATGCAGGGCACTTGGAAGCATCATGTCCTTATCCCAGTTAGAGCCTGAAGGTTTCAAAACACCCAGGGACCCCCTGGGCACCCAGCTGGCAGGTTTAACTCTGCCCTGGGAGGTCGGAGTAGAACCCCAGGCAGCCTTTGGGGGGGGTGGGGTACTCCCTGGCAGGCAAATTTGGGACTACGGATCGATGGGCAAGGCTGGGGTGGGAGCCAGGAGAACGATGTACAGCCGGTCCAGGCATGGCCCGAGCTGCAGTGGGAATCCCTGGGGTCTTCCAGGGGCTGTGGCACCAGAGCTCAGGAAAGAGCCTGCTGCAACGCCCCATGGCATGTCACAGCTTGCTGATAATTAAGCAACTCCCCTCCTTGCTCTCACACACACCCCAGCCAGTAACGCCAAAAAAAAGAAAACCCAAGAATTGTCCTACGAAACTCACCACCCACCCACGCAACGGGCAGTTACGGGAAACATCTTTGCAAAGAGCAAAGATGAAATTCAGGATCAAAAGCTTTGTCCTCCTGCAGGCCACAGAGGTCTCCCAGGTTTAACAAATGGTTTGGCCTCTGTCAGCTCCTTGAATAAACTCATTAGCAGAACATAACCTCTGTCCTGTCTCCATTTCGAGAGTCACAAAGTCCATCGGATTAGCTCCCAAAGCTCCCCCTGCTCGCAGGGTGCCCATGCAGGGCTGGCAGGGTTCACTAGCCCTATAGCCACCCCACATCCCACTTGGATAAGGGATGAGTGAGCCCCTTGGATCTCCCCAGCCTGCCAGGAGCTACAGGCTGATACATCACCCCACCGCATCTCCTGGGTCCAGAGACACATCGGAGCTGTAATGGAGCTCCTCAGACACCTGCCAAGCTCAGGGTACGTAACTGCTCTGGACCATGGACTCTAATTCCCTTTGCAGCATGTGACAGGCTCCATTTTAGTGTGAAATGAGAACGTAGTCATGCAGGACGAGGCATTTGGAATCCTAGACAAGGATTTGACTTAAATGTGGAGTCTGCAGCAGACTCCTCTGACAGGCACCCATGCTGCAGGGAGAGGAGACCCCCCAACCACCCCATTCCACAAGCCCACGGAGCAGCTCCCCCTTTCTTCTCCCCAAATCCCAAAGGTGATGTCCTCAGCCTGCCCAGGGGCAAGAGGGTCCAGACCACCCCAGGGTGCTTTTCTACCCCCGCAGAATGCAGAGAAGGTGCCGGGGCCATTGGGAGGGTCTCCCCAGAGTAGAGCAGACCAGCTGCTGTGCCCATGGGTGCATCAGGAGGGCTCGGGAGAGGATCCCTCCACCCAGCACTGCCACACCGGGTGACGGAGAGACAAGGCTCAAACTCGCTGCCTGCGTGAGCACCAAAGGTGGGAACCATTTCAGGAGAGCTCCTGAGAGAGGGTGGCCTAAGGGACCAGCCATGTTACATCTTCCAATTATTCAACCCCAGGCTCCCCCAGCACCATAGATCAAAGTCAGAGCTCCCCAGAGCCCCCTACATTTACGGCAGGTGTGGCTGGATCCTGTGGTGTCAGTCACCCCAGCAAGCAGCATCGCAGGGGAAAAAAAGGAAAGATACCAAGAGAGGGGAAAGGTCTCCAAAGAGCATCTAGTCCCACCCCTGACGGCACACATCCAACCCCCTCTTGCAGGGCTCCTCCAAGGTGCCAGGGAAAGATGCTGCGGGAAGGATGCTGCGGGAAGGATGCTGCGGGAAGGATGCTGCGGCAGCTCAGCACCCCACTGCCGTGTCTGCAGGGGGAAGCCCATCCCCGCAGCTCCGTCGCCTGGGAGCAAACGTAGCAGGGTCTCCCTGTGAACAGATGGCAAGTTATTTGAACCTCGGGGCTGTGTGATACAGAACGTGTGCAAGCGGAGCTGGGAGCTCGGGAACCGCGTGGCTGAGGCTTATTTACCGAAAGGAAGCCAGAAGGAGAGCATCAGAGGGGAGGAGGAGAGGGCCCTGCCTTCAGCTAGCGATGAAATGTGGCGAGGTCACAGCTTTCTCGTGGTCCCTGCTCAGCTGATGGGAGTAAACAGCACCGCAGGGATCATACCCCATCTGGCCACCACACTCGGCACATCCATCCAGAGGCATCCGCTCAGGCGCTTGTCAGGATGCCAAAATCTGGGGTTGGGGGGNTGGGGGTGGGGGGGGGGGGGGGGGGAGCATTACCTGGGCGGGTAGAGGGTCTCTGTGGTCGCCGGCTGTTTGTGATGGTGTTACAAATACCTATATTCCAGGAATGGGACCAAAAAGCTGGTGCCTCTCACCACTCTGCGCAACTCGTGTGTGCCAGCACATGCTTGGCCTCTCCATGACCCCGAGCTCAGGGGTTTGGAGCATAGGAAAAAAAAAAAAAAAGAAAAAAAGAAAAAGGAAAAAGAAGATGAAAAGGGAAAGAAAAAGGAAAAAACCCTTGTCATCATGATTTCAGGAAGCGGAGACAACCAGAGTTCGACACAGCCAGCATGGAGAAAACCATTGCTGACAAATGAAAGGAAGCTGGGCTTCAACTGAGCGAGCAGCAGGGGTCAAGGATGAAGGGAGGACCTTTAATGCACTGCAAAGCGTGACAAAAGGGAGGGAAAAGAAACCAACACACCACAACGTAATGAGACATGGCACTCGCTGAGGCTGCTGGGACACTGTTGACTATGGGGGTGTCCATCACATCCATAAAAGAAGAGACAGTCCACCACAAACTGCCACCTGGTCTTTGCCACCCAGGGATTTCCACTGTCAGCCCTCCGAGCCTGGACAGCCAGGGGAAGGAGCCTACCACCCACCCAGACCGATGTCTCCGTGGGCATCACACAACCACACAGCAAACAGGAGTCCACACACATGCACCACTGGGCCACGTGCACACCGCATGCACGCCCGACATTCCCGTCTCCCACAGAAGTTTTAATTGTTCAGAAAAGGATGGGAAGAAGTGCTGCCGTGGGGTGGACAATGCCCTTAAAAATGCACTTTAGCTTTTGGTCAGCCCTGAAGTGGTCAGGGAGTTGGACTGGCCAATTGTTGTAGGTCTCTTCCAACTATACTATTCCACTCTATTCCATCCTATTCCACATAGCCCAGCTCTGCCCAGCAGTACCCACCTGGGCTGTGTGTGCCAAACATGGGCTCAGCTGGTGGCTCCCAGCACTGCCGCACTATCCGCAGGCTGCTCCCTTCCCCAACACGATGCAGCCACATCGTCAGCACCTCGGCATCGGCTCCTCCCAACGATGGCCAAACACAACACAGATTGAGAGGCAATAAGATCATCCTCTCCTTGAGCAGAGCTTGCGAAACCGCCTTCGCTCTCACTCCTGGTTTCCAGGAGATAAATCCATCAGGGCTACTGAGCCCACATCTTCGTCACCACGTTGAGAGTTTCTCCAGCCTGGCAGAGGTGGGGAGATCCGCCTCAAGGTTTAGCACAGTGCTATGATCTCAATCTCACCCCGTCCCACAGCGAGGGTCTTCGGCAGCGTCACAACCCCACGAACAAGCTGAAGCAGAGGAAGCCCGAAGCTCTTCAGCCTCCACAAAAACAGCTTCCATCCCCAGCAGCGATTTAAGGACGCAGCTGAAGGTCACCGTACCTTTGTAAAGCACACTACATGTTCCCGTCGTACACCTCCCTCCTGTCCACCCCCATGTGCTATTTTGAAAGTGATTTGCTCTCCTTATGGCTCCCCTATTCGCTTGCACGTCTCCCACAAAACAATTCATACCAATAGCCTTTCTTTCTTCCACCCTTTTTGCTGGCACAAATTGCAGTGGGAAAATATGTTGTTTGGCGTAAAAATTACAACAACAAAAAAAAGTTATCAGCTGAACAATATGAGTGATGTTTGGGTAAAAATATATTGCAACAGAGATGGGAAGTAGCAGCATTCGTTCCAGCGCTTGCAGGACTCCCAGCACAGCCAAGAGAGCCGTACCTTTCCCAGATGCATAAGCTGGGTACGGGGGGCTGCTCTGGGAAGGTACCAAAACTAATAATCTCACCAGCAGTAGTGACCAGGAGGGATTCTCCAAAACACAGTTCCCGGCTTCGATCAGCACAAACACCCACAACCTGTGTTTGAGACAGGCACTAGTGACATGCCTCCACCTCTACTGGTTGCGCTAAGATAGTGCCTCCACCATCCTAGGACCTTCCCAAGGGTCCAACTTAAAGGTCAAGGAACTGTGAAACCCCTTTGACTTTGCAAATAGCAGAGGCTGGGAAGCTGGGATGGAGCCAGTGGCAATGGAATTGCCCCATAGCCCTTGGAAACAAGCCCTCAACCTCATGGAGATATTTTAGGGTCTTCAGATGTGGCCTTGGAGGACCTCAATGGAGTAGCTGTACCGCATACTGGAGAACTGCTCTCAGCCTCAGCCTAAGCCAACACTCCTGCTCCACACAGAGACCCTGTATCCACCCAGTGCCCCAGCCAGCCCCACGTGAGGACCCTGCCACAGAGGACCCTGGCGGGGTAGAGGAAAGGCGGCAGCTCCTTTCCAAACCTGTTTCAATGCCTCGCAGCATTGCTGGGTGGTTGGGAGAGCTGGACAGCCCCACGGCTTGGTTTTTGCAGCTTATTAAAACAGAGCGGTGAGGTTTAAAGTCTGCAAAGGTGCCAGTTGCCCTGGGTCTCCCTGCCTTTGGCATTCAGTTTAAAGTTTTGGTCCCTGGAGCTACAACCATACCTGTCCTCCTCACACAACACCTACACTCCTACAGTTGCATGGAGAAGACTGGAAGAGCAACAACAGCTTCTGTTAGAGCTTGCCAAGCTAGGTATTGAGTAAAACTTTCTTTAAAAAAAATATAGGGTTTTTAAGCATCTGATTTTCCCATCCCTCTCTTTGATTTCTGAGTGTCAGAGGCAAGTTATTATTGATTCTTCAACATTACCAGTGGTTTGAAATGCTCCCAGAGTTTTGGAGAGAGGAGTAACTCACAGAGTGGCTCAAGAGTTGCTCAACTCAGCATGCAGCTTCGCTGGACTCAAAGCATTTTGCAAGAACACATCAAACTCAATCAAAGAATAAATGGAAAAGTTTGGGCGCAATTAGAAGTCAAGGTCGGTGGGTTTTTTTACCTCCCGCCTTGTGCACGTATTCATGATGGTACCCGTGGCCACATGTAGGACGTAGCCCCCTCGTCTCAGATACCAGCTCTTCTCCATATTATCTCCTGCCCTCTCACTGACTGCTTCCAGTATTTTTCAAATAATCCACTTTTCCTAGACATGGGGGAGGGTACTCTCCTGGGAGTCACTGACGCTGGCTCGAGAGGCCTAACGCATCATCATGTCCATAACGCACCACGAAAACATCAGATATGTAAATCAAACCCCTGAGTTTCAATAAGCACATTTTGATGTTTCTGGATTGGTATTTTGGAAATCTCTATTCTACAAATTATTTCAAGAAATCAACTTTCCCATTCTACACTACTTCCAATGAGCATAAATTTCACAACACCGGAAGCTCTTCACATGCTGGAAACCCTGTTTTCTCACCAGCTCTAAATAATGGGTGTTTGTTACTTTTCGAAGCATGAAATAAGCAATGGTGTTTGTTCTGAAACTGGGATGTGGACTGATTTCCAACAGTACCACCCTGAAGGTACTAAGCTCCAGAAAGCAGAGAGCTTTACTAGCCTAAAATTAGGCAATTACACAGATACCTACGTGATGACGGTGGGAGAGATTTGTACAACCGCTTCACACAGGTTGGGATGAAACCACATCGGCAGAGTGATGTCCTGCCACAGAGCACAGTGGATGTGGAACAGATAGGAGAACCACTGAGATATCTCTCCTGCCGTTTCTCCAGCCACCAAACATCTCCACCACCCCTTGAGCAAGAGTCTCTCTCCCCATCGGTCCCCTGCTCTCCATTAGTCCACGTCCTATGCCACGTCCTATGCAGGCACGCCGCATCCAAGAAACACTGGGAGACTGCTGGCTGCATTACACAATCAACACAGGATATATCTATATGGATATATTTATCTATANTTGGGTTTTAGAATAGAAAATGTATACTTTTTTTTTAACATAGCTATTAATACATATGTATTACTATATTAATAGATTATTATATACATTAATAAATCTCTCACTATAAAAATAGATTTTTATACGCAAAATTCTAATTTTAATTGCAAATTGGAGGGGGAGTATAGCAGAAGAAGAGATAAAGTTTTATTCAAGATGTCTCCTTTGAAGGAAACTGAACAAATGTACTTTCCTCCTTCATATATTCATGACTTGACTGCTTTCCTACCCCATTCTCCACCACCCTCAGCTCCGGGCTCAGAGCCAGCGCAGTCCTTATCTGGTACTAGGCAGGGAAAAAAATACCCTGATAGGATCAGAAGTTTTCAGTAGTTTAACAAATCTGGGGTAAAAAAAAAGTCTCCATTGGTTTTTAATAAAGCTTAGGATGCATGATGGGGAAGGGGGGATGCTGGGAGAGGCTGGTGTGCAGCACGGGAGGGAGATGGAGACCAGCATTTGCTTGGGGTCCTGCAGTGGGTACAGGACCCTGAGGACCACCAGGGCACACCACAACCCGTCTGACCATGCACCCACTCTTTGCTTCTCCTCTTTATTGCAAAGTTTTGCTGTTCCCCGCCATCTACAGAGAGCAGGAGATCATATTTGCAGCTCCTGTCCTTGCTGCCACCAGGTCAGCGGCTCCTCAAACCGGCAGGACCCAGGAGAATGCCCAGCCCACCAGGATGGGGCATCCAGAGCCAGAGCCCACGGCAGCACCTTCCCAGCACCGGCTGCCCTGACCCTTCTTCATCCTCTCTCCAGTCACGGCGCTCAATCGCTTCCCAGCTAATTGCCTCCACTCATGTGTGCAAACTAACCGTTTACTGGAAAATGCCACGGAATGTTAATTTCATTCAGGATCGGGTAATTGCAAAGCACTTCCATTTTTTTATTATAGGAAATGAATAAGCATTGTATTAATAGCACCGTTTCCAACTCTGACCACAATCGCGGCCCCATCGACAGAGGCTGTGAGTTATCCATCACCCCACACTTTCCCTGCTTTTCTTCTACCTTCCTTTCTCCCCCCGCCATGCTCCTGACTTCCCATGTTGGTAATTAAGATAATGCAATATAATTATAAACACATCGCGAAAGATCAAACGCTTAAGAGTCGCGGTCCAACAGTCCCTGCCTCTGCCTCGCACTTTTGCCTTGCCGGCACCTTGCCAAAGCAGACAGGTCTCTGCTCTCCTTGGGCTGTCACCAGCTGGGTTTGACCCTCCCAGGAGCTGTTTCTGACCAGGAAACCCTCAGCTCCTCCATGGGGCAAAGACTTTTCTAACACACCCCTCCCCTGACACGTCCAGGGCGTTCACCTCTCTACCTCATTTCTCCTTCTGCAAAGGAAGGCCTTTGGCCATGGGATGCAGCCCCGTGAAGCCCCCGACATCTCCTCCTGCCCCAGCACTGAGAAGGTCCAGGCCAGCGGAGACTCTGCTTCCCACCTTCTCTACTCTAATAACCCCTTAACTTACCGTTTTTATGAGGAACCATAAGATTTTCGCTTATGGAGTGAGCAGAGAGGAGCAGGGAAGATGGGCAGATCCTCAGTAGCAGCTAATGCTCCTCAAGTTATAAAATAATTGAAAAGTTAAATAAGAACACTCTGGAGGAAGCTTCCTGATTTGGTGCTAATGGGCACACGGAGAAGCCCGGGCTAATGTTGCGTGGAAAAGAGCTGCCAGTTGCAGAGCACAGTGCTGACCTCCAGCTCCCTCTCTCCACCGCGTATCTCCTATAACTCCACAAAACCAGGGGAAAAACTACCCTTGGAGCCAGCTGGAGCGGAGAACCACCAAGGGCAGGAGAAACCCCATCCTCACCTGGCTGAGGAACCTCCATCGGAGGTTGTACGTGGAGGATGGAGGATAGTGGAGGATGGAGGCAGCAGCACTTTGGCATCTGTAAGGCAGGAGGTGGGTGAGTGTGAGCAAGTCCCACAGCACGCCTAGGGATGGGCATGGAATGGCAACAGCTGGCAAACGTGGGTGGGAAATGTGGCATGGTGGCCCCTCTCAAGTCTCAATCACCACTCAACTCCCTGTTCCGCAGTAAAGCTGCAGAATGAATTTGCTAATTAGAAACCGAATTTCCTTTACCCAACAGGCAAGGTGATACCCTTTCACGGTACCAGCAGCTCCATGCCACGTGCCAGGGAGAACAAACGAGCAACGCTAACCCGGAGGACAAGGACAAGCCACCAAAACCCTATACTGCAACAGGGTCACACAGCTTCAGCCGTGCATGCAAAGGCCACCAAAGGATCCCCCCTGCAGTAGCAGGGACCAACCACATCCCACACCGGGAAGCACACAGTTGCGGGCAGGAAGGATGGAGCTGAGAGCCAGTTTGTTGGCTCAGGAGAAGACCTGGAGTTGAGGGAAAGCCTGGAGAGCCCAGGCGATCGAAAACAAACCACTTCTAAGCTACGTGGGTGAGGCAGCAAGGGCAAGCACGGCCAGACCCCGCAGGACCCCCTGGGTGAGTTGCAGCAAACGCTGTAACTCAGTGGGGCCGTCAGAAAGGATTGATTTGAAGCACCTTGTTAATAAGTTTCCTCTCCTGCCGGTCCTTCGGGTAGGTCACTGCCTAATGACAAATGGGGCTGGAAGGTGCCTGCAGACCTAATATCAGCGCAGGTGCCCGGCCTCGATCCATCTTCCTTAGGAGCCAGCTGACAAAACTAACTGTCTCGGCGCCATAGCCAGGTAAAACATGCCCGATAGGAAGAGGACGTGCAAACAGACCGAAGAGCTGCCCTCCCTGTTCTCCTCCCCACAAAACCCACAAGCCCAGGACAGACCGATGGGGCGAACATCTCGCACATGTTGACCAGTCGAACCGCAATACTGCTAAAAAGTCAAGGTGAAGAAGCGCTGAACATCATGGACCAAGAGGAACCCATTGCTCCCATACAGGCAACAGGATCTGGAGCAGCTTGACTCACATGTCCCAGGGGCTCCCTAAGTGCTCACAGGCATCTATTTATTTCCAGCAGAAACGGGAACATCGTGGGGTGGTTCTTCATCCCAGCCCCCATGTTTGCTCCACACTGACACCACGGAAGGACAGACCTGGGCAGAGCTGAAGTTCTCCCAGTCCTCTGCATTGCACACAAAGCAGCAGCAAGATGCAATTCAGCACAGAAACCCAGGAGAGGCAAGGACACTCGAGATGCCTCATGGTCTCCCAAGGAGAATAAACAGCCACCATATTATTTTTTCAGATTTTGCATCAGGGAGGGGGAAGAAAAATAAGGAAGTAAAAAAAAAAGTAATCTCAAAGCTAATCCTGGTCAACAACTGGCCTACAACCCAACTACGCCTTAAATAATGTAGTGCTTTATCAAACATTCATAGTGATGCACAAAGTGATGAACAATGCGCGCCTGACATTTATATAGTTCCTGATGGCTTGTTTTCCTCGGACCGCCAAAACTTCACAGCTTATCTTCTGTGAGCTTCTGATTTTGCCTGGACGAAAAGCACTTTGGACACTTGGGGAATCAGGGCTACTGCACACAAAACTGCCACGACATCTCCATCAGGCACCAGCAGCCCCACAAAACCCAGCAAAAGCCCACGTTAAAAGAGCTGCTGCTGACCTGAGGAGCCACAAGTCACCCCGCTGTGCCTGGGAGAGAGGATGTCCTTGGTCATGGGATGTCATGCCGTGTCAGGACGAGACCAGCCCAAACCTTGCAAAGCGGAGACAAACCAGTGGGACTTCACAAAATCACCATCCCTTTGGGATGCTCAGCAAAATGCTGGCATATTAAAATACCCTTTTTCTCTTCCATTCCCTCCAGCATCATCAGAACCAGCTTTTCCACCTGCTTCTTCCCTCCTGTCTTATGAAATTACGAGTGGCATATGGCAAAGGGAGGGGAGAAAAATAAGAAAACCACACCAGGAAATCCAACCTACCAGCCTTTCCTCAACAGCAACACTTACCGTGAGCCACGAAGAGCCCTTCCAGCCTCAGAGATGTTTAAGCCTTAATTAGTCTTTAAGCAGGTGTACAGCACCTCTCTCAGCCAGGGGGAATGTAGGACCACAGGAGGCCACCAGCCCCCGGCAGCTTCTCCATCCCTTCTGACCTGCTGCTGGAGGCAAGAGGCACATTGGACGTGGGTCTCACTGGGGAGACCTCCTGGGCATGGTCCCACACATCCGTAATGCTGCCTTAGGCCATTCTTGGGGGATGTAGGGGAGGGGGTGCAGCATGTCTCACAGGACCACCTGTCCAAGAGACCATCATTCCTTCTCTCCATGTCGATGGGGACAACCCAAATTTTGGATAAAGGCAACTAGTTCAGTGTGATAGGATGATCAAAACAAACCAAAAACTGGCAGCTCTCCATTCAAAGCTCGAAAGGCAATTAATATATTAATTATGACTGTGTTTATCTCTCTGGAAAGCAAAGCTTTCTCCTGGCAGGTATGGACACTTTCAAATCAGCATTAAAGTCAGAGCTGGCCTCACCATAAAACCGAAAAACCCAACGGCATATCCATTGTAACCTCTGCAACTGGGACCCCTACTCTCTTCATTAATGCACTCAAATCAGCTGGAATTAAGCATGTTGGACTTAAAGGCATGTTTAATGTCTCTAAGAACTAGAGACACCAGCTAGGCATGTGCTTAAATGCTTTTCCTGAACTGGGACCCAATTCCTACCCTGTTGGGCCTCATTGGTTTTTATTTCTTTAAAGCTGAAATTTGCAGCCAGGTTTTTTCAGCGAGGAACAGTGGACTGCGAAAAACACTTTCCACTGGCAGGTGACAAGAATATACATTTTCAAAGGTCTCTGTAAATTACGCAAGCAGTTGGCGGGGATTAGAGCTGGGAAAAGCTGATCACGTACAAAGAGGGTCACGATCCCATCAGGTCACTGGAAAGAAGACAGAGCCCCAAGACACATCAGATGCCGGCCTGATGTACTGTCCCATTTCAGACTCCAGCGCCAGCAAACATTAAGTCGTTGTTTTATTTATTAAAGGCTCAGAAAGCCTCTGGTTGATGCTCGGATTCAGGGTTGCACTACATACGCCTACCCCAGCGAACGGCAGCTGCAGACAGCGGCTCCCAACCCCGACACGGCGGCACCAGCACCAGGGACGGCACAGCTCAGAACGCCAGGAGTGTCCCTGCTGGTAGCCACCAGCCCGGCGCTGGGCTGTCAGCTCAAGGACAACAACATCAGGCCGGTCATCTCGCCCCCATTGCCCATGGGCTCTCCCTTCTCTGTCACAGAGATGTCCCCATTACAAGGGCATCACCCCAGACTCACACCCTGCCCTTAAATCTCACTGCCCAGATACCGCAGAGCTCACGTCTGTAATGAACAGCAGCTCTAGGGCACAGCATGACTACCTGCCCGCCTCTTCCACCTCTCAGCCTCCAAAACATGCCTTTCCCGGGTCCTGACACCATGACCATGGGCCAGAGCACTGCCCTCTCTCTCCCCTAGAGGAGCCTTCACTGGGTGGCAAAGATGATGGCTGAGATGCGGCCACCAGAACAGCTGCTCCAGTGCTGGTGGGTGGCATAGGAAGCTCCCTCTCCTCGTCACCAGGACCCTTCCTTCCCTGCCTGCCATTTGCAGTTATCTCAAATCTAGGCTATTTGTCTCCCCAGCCAAGACCCCTTTTCCTGCAGTTCTCCTGAGCCACATCATCGGAGCCGTTTGGCTGGGAGGCTGTTGGGACCACAGCATTAGCAGTTCTCAATGTTTCCTCGTGCTGCCCTGTCTGCTGTCTGGCTCGGCTCCCCTCTCCAACTCACAGGTGAGGACTGGACCATTAAGTGACATGAACAGGGCTACCAAAGCAGCTGGTGGCAGAGTGGAGCTGGATCTACACCTCCAGGTTCACTCTAGGTACCAGACCATCTTTCAGGCATGCTCAAAAGCCTCTCGCTACTGCTGCAGAGAAAAGCATCCACGGATTAAATAAGAGAAACTTCAGAGGTTTACCTAAGTTAACACAGCAGGGGAGAAGAAAGTCCAGGAGATATGAATTCAAGATGACTGCACAACCACACCTTTGATATGCCTATGGTATTAATCATTGGTACCATCAGTAATAAGTCCTGTCTCCTGTCTAGACTTGGAGGCCATACCCAGACTGCAGAGTCTGTGAAGCCAGCACAAAGGCCCGCTTGAAAAGTTCTTTTTTTGAACATGAAAGAAACGGAGAAAATAAAGATGGGTCCTTTGTTGCAGGACTGGAATTGCAGATACTTGATTTTCAAGTCTGACATCTATTTTCTCCTCAGTTTTCACCAGGCAGAAGTTCTGCTTCTCACTGATCCTTAGATTTGGTTTGGCTAAATCTTCTCGTTGGGGAACTCGTGGATAACCCCACATTCAGGCTCGCTGGACTTTTATCTGCCTTCATTTACTAACTCCATCTTTGAGCATCCAACGTGTCCCAGGTGGGGACGTAGCAGTGCTGCCTGCCATTGACCAGGGGCCAAACTCCCTCAAACAGCACTTGATGGACAAAAGCAAAGGGCTCTGGCTGCTGTAGAATGAAACCCTGTCAGTAAAGATGCACACCAGGTATATTAAAAGATAAAAGCAAGTTAGGAATTCCCAAAGGGCTGCGGCTTGAGGCCATCTGCTTGGGAAAGGCAGGAGAGCAGAAATCATCAGGAGCAGAGACTGGAAACTACCTGGAGAACCGAGGCACCACTCCCAGAGGCACATCATCTGCATGAATTTATCCAAATCCTGTTAATCACATAACGCTGTGTACACCTGGGGACTAGGTTTGGACACGGGGGTCTCCCCAGGGAAGGCCAAGACCGCAGAAACCTCACCCCACACCAGCAGAGCCCACTTGGCACCACACACACCCACAGGGCACAAAACCCCTAGAGACCTTCTGACTGCCAGAGAGAACCCAAACCCACAAGGATCCTCTCCACATAGAGACCTTCTGACTGCCAGAGAAACCCAAACCCACAAGGATCCTTTTGGCTCATTAGGACTGCCTAGCTATTGCCTCCTTCCTCGCTCCATTTCATTTTATTATATTAATAAAAAAAAAGACTACATTTTCTTCTTCAACTGCCTCAGATTTTTCTTCAGTCTAAATTCATCTGGGCTCTGTGCAATGTCACCAGGTCAGTTTGTGCTCCTGCTGCAATTCTAATTTTGTCAGCTTTCCATTTTCTAGGGGAGTTGGGGGATTTCTCTTTTCTTTTTTTTTTTTTTTTCTTTCTTTCCCCCAAGTCAAAAATGATTTTGCATAACAGTAATAATGTTAATGGCCCTGCGCAGCGCATCCAGATTTCAGCTGCAGCCAGGGAGGAATAAACATCTCATCTTTGCCCTGCTGTTTATCTACCCACAGCAGAGCCTGGTATCAGGTCAGAACCTGTAATTTCATTAACTTTATCACTCAGACGCGCTTGTTGCTAGATGTCATTATTCAGCACATTGCTCCCGTGTTTAGTTTGTGCTGGGCTTCACTTCAGATGCTCCGGCGCCATGCGGGAGCATCCCTCCCACCCACATCACCACAGAGCACTGCCTGGGATTTGGGAGGAAAGTTTGGTTCGTTGACCCGTGCCCTGCTCGCCCATGATCTGCTCGCCCGTGATCTGCACAACATTTGTACTGCTCGACCTCCCGGCCAGGGAATTCCCTCCCATTTTGCAGGGCTGCACACAGCAGAGTCATCTGGTGCAATTCCCTGCTTGACCTGACACATCCAGAAGCTCCACGTTGGGAATTAAAAAAAAAACCAAAAACAAACAACCCCATTCTTCCCCATGGAAAGGGCAAAGCGAGCCCCATGGCCACACAGGGGGGGATGCATGAATCCCATATGATGGAAAGTGCCCGCCGCTGGAGCGACCCAGCACCTTCAAATCAATCACTGCCCGGCACGCGGGGGAAGGCGAGCAGCGCAGGCAGGTGGAGGGCGAGCCGAAATGCTCCATCTTCATTGGATTTGCCATCCCTGGTAATTAATGCTGGGAAGTGACACTTGAAAGAGCCTCTAGTGACAGCCCCAGCGATGATACTGTTTGGAGCCCACTGACAAGTCCCAGCTGATGTCTTATCACAACGCTACACTGTGAGAGCAGCAAGGAGCACTTTTCCCTTGAGTGTTGATGGAGTCCCCAGGATGCAGGAACAGGTCCTCACCTGGCCCTAGTGATGGCAACCTGGTGGCTCTGACCAGCCAGCTGGCCACCAGAAGGACAGCCGACCTCATCCTGGAGCTAAAGCCATGCTCCAGCTGGCTTCCCCTTGACGCATCCATCTTCAACCCACCTGTAAAACCGTGCTCGAGCAGAACTGATTTCCAGCCCCTGGGGATCTCCAGGTACGTGGTGGTGTCTGCTCACACCAACTGCAGAGCTTCTCACCCCACCTGCCTCAGCCCCGTGGGAATCCCGGCTGCATCTGCTGCCCACCGGTGGGACGACGCGTCTGCGTGCAGCACGTCCAGCACCTCCCGAATCACCACCTTCCCCATGTCTGCACAAACCAGGTCGGGGTGCAAAGCCCAGAGCCCGTGTATTTATATTTGTGGTGTAAAAATCCTAGATCTGAACCACAGCCACCTCGTCCTTGGCAATCCAGGCTCTGGCCAGCTTCAGCGGAGAGGAGCAACTAGCACATACCACAGCTTGACTCCTTTAGCAAAGCCTCATCCAAGAATGTCCATCTGGGAGGAATCACACAGTGAACTGGCACGGTTTGGAAGGATGAGACCAGGCAAGGCACAAACCTGCCTCGATCCAAGGTGCAAAGCCTGGCGGCACCACGAGCCAAACAGGAGGGAGCATTTGTGATCGTACCTCACAGCCTGGGGTAGCCCTGACCCCGCAGGCAGCCTGCAACCCCGGCATGGGGGGGTTCTTCCGTCAGTGCAAGTAGTTCTTTATTGCCAATTCCTGAACCCCTCGGATAGTTTAATATTCTGCCCTAGATCTTGTTTACTCTTATGTTTTGAAGAGGACTGAAATGCAGTTACTGCTGTCTTCCCCACTCTCACAACTCTAAATAATTTATAGAAAAGCAAAACAAAGACGAGAATATGAAAGAATAAAAAAGGCAGCTCAGTTACGATATATGAAGGCTTTCATTTGTTCATTCTCACCGAGCAGAGGGTTGGGGAAACATCTCTTAACCCCGTGGGCTGGTAAATGCCAGCTGTACACAAAGGGAGATGCCAACAGGGATGCTCAGATCAGCACTCGGGGACGGCAGATGGACTCCTGGGCACCTCCACCTTTGTTTGAGCAACAGCAGCCATCACCGTTGTAGTAACCTTGCTCAAAAGAGGAAAGAGTAAAAAGCACTTTAAGGGTGGAAGAAACACAACGTCAGCCACCACTTATGACCGGTGCAGGGACCTGCTTTCCAGACAGGAAAGCACCTGGAATGTCCCTGCCTCCAGTGCTCAGAGCTGCACAGTCTCCTCTGCAGAGCCGAGGACAGCCCCTGTCCCCATCTCTGTCCCCCAGCACTGCCACTGTGGGTGCTCTGACAGGGACTGTCTAGTCTTTATGGGAATCCCACATCCTAATGGGAAGAAGGGAGGGACAGTCCAGCGTCACCCCAAGAGCCCCTTCCCGGCACGGAGGGAGCTGGCACATCCCTTCCTTGCTCCTGCTGGAGTCACTCAGCAATTAGCATTAATGTACTTTGCTTTTTGTTTATTCAAATGCATTTCACTGTGCATCACAGGTGAGCAATATTAAACGGCTTCTAATAACATTTCAATAAGCGGAGGTGGGTGTTGCAGCTTCTGAGAGACAGACTTTAAAAACGCAGGCAATCAAGTGTGCATTAGCCGAAATAACTCTGGGGAAAGCGCCGCTCTTCTCCGTGCAGGAGGAACGTCCCCCCCAGCCCCGAGTCACGCAGTTGTACCCATGCAGCCCATGGTCCCCCTGTCCCCACACACGGGCAGGGGGGCAGTACCCAAACCCTGCCCGAGCCCCTCAGCGGCGGCTCTCCCAGTGCAGAGAGCAGAGCAGCACGGTCCAGCAGCACAGGGTTTAGCTCCAATTAAGAGACCAGCTAAATAACGAGCAGCCAGTCTAGACTGTGTTATGCAGGCTCTCGTGTTGGCCTCCTCCTCCTAGAGCTCCTGAGCGCCTTCCAGCAGTGCATTAAGGGACACCACCAGTTCCCATCACCCATGGTTTTGTCTCTCCTCCTCTCCCAGGAGAAGCCGCACAGGCTGACAGCAGGTAAGAAGCCTCCCCAGCTGCTCATCCCGCAGGAGCGCTGCCGAGCCCCGGCCGCACGGGCTCCCCTCGGCTCCCCCATAGCTGGTACAGCCAGCAACGGATGCCGTCATGCACGCTGCGACCACAGAGGACCCTGTCTGTCCATCCTATTGCATCCAACCTTTGGCTACGTGCTGTGCCGACGCTGGACCACTTTACCCAAAGGGACCCCACCGCTACTTTCTTTCCGAGCTGGGCAGAGCTCTGGGGAAGGTGAACCCCAAAGGGACCAGAGCTCCTCCAAATCCCAGCCCAGCACCTTCAGGGAAGGCACAAAGCATCCGGCAGAACCTTGTCTGCTCAGGAATGGGCACCTCAGCCCAGCTCTCATTGCCCAGCTCCCCACGGCTCCTCACAGGGGATTTACACCTTACAACAGCTGCTTTATGCAACATTACACCTTGCAGGCAGTCAGCACCATAGGGACGGGAAGCAGCCAGAACCGGCGCTTATGGAATTATATAGGCTTCTTTCTAATTTGACTTACAGATGCTGTATAACACTGTACCTGCTACGACGAACACCACAATGGGGTAATGGTTCACATGTGGGGTCTGTGTCCGTCCATCAGATTCGCACGGATTCAGCTCTGAGCTCCTTCCCACAACGAGCATTTTCTCCGCCATTCCCAACTCCGCACAGGGCTCTTGTGTGCTCGCCTGAAATCTACAGCCCTGACGACTTTGTTTGCAGGTGACTACAGGATCATTCGTCTGATTGCTCGAAGAATAAAACACCTGGGATGTTTTGCCGCTCATGGAAAATACAGCTTTAGGGAGCAGCTCTCGGAGGAGCACCAAGGCTCAGCAGGCTGGCGGAGCCCCAGCGCACCGACACGTTCGCTTGCTAGAACTGATGCCCCGCTCGACAGCGAGACAATGAATGTTTCTGCCACCCAGAGAGCGAGGACAGCCCTGATTGATGCCCACGTGCCAGCACTCACTCGCGGCAAGAAGTCAGTATGAACCCCAGCATTCCCATCCCAATGAGAAGCCCATGGCATAGTGGGAGTACAAGGTCACGATGACTCCTCTGTGCTGCCCGGCGCAAGGTGCTACGCAAGCCCATGGAAAAAGGGCAACTCCCCTCCCTGGGGCAATGCCAGCTTTGCTCCCACGCCAGGCATCCCCTACCCCACGGGGCGTTTCACAGCGGTCTCTGCCCTTGCTAGGACCAGACACACTACCAAGCCTGAAAGCAGAGCCATCAGCTCCCCATCTCATCACGCTGCACAGGCTCACGCTGGAAACAGGAGGCTGGTTTTGGAAGAGCATGTGACAAAGGAGATGGGTCAAATCTGAGGAGGCTGGTTCTCCGTGGAGCTCCCAAGCACGCAGCTCACATGCTCCTACAGCACCCGGGCCACCAGCGAAGGGCAGGCAGGGAGTGCTGCGAGACCAGGGGACCTGGTACTCAGGGCTGGCAGGGACAACTGTGCCTCAGTTTCCCCAGCACCATCCAAAGGTGATTCCCCTCTACAGCAAGGGCAGCTTCAGGACAAGGGCTGCAAACCATCTTGTAGGTGACAGCTGAAAACCAAACCCTGAAGAGCCAAGCGTCACCCACAGGGGCCATGCATGTATGAGCCATCCTATCTGGGTGACACCGCACAGGACAGACACCCTGTCACAGGACTGGGAGAGGGAAAGAGGAGAGAGAAAAGCCGCAAACCTTTCTTTTCGTAGTCAGGCTTCTCCTCCCCACCCCGGCCCAGGCTCTCCAGTGTCCGCGTCACCTGGCTGCCAAACTCATCCTCTCTGGTGCTTGGCTCTGCCCGCCGCGGCGTCTCCTCCTCCTCCTCGTCCTCATAGTCATCCAGGATGGGGGTCTCGCGGATGGGCACCCCGATGACGGAGTTGTGGGCTTGGAGGCGAGAGTTGCGGAAGCTCTCGCGGGCCTGGGGGCCCAGCAGCACAGAGGGGATGTAGTGGATCTCGTGGGTGGCCTCCGTGCTGGCGCTCTTCTGCGGGATGCGGCGGCGCTTGTGCCAGCGCCGCTGGGCATACAGAGCCACCGTGAAGACCAAAAGGAGCAGGAGCAGCGCGATCAGCCCACCCTGCAGAGGAGAGCAAAGGACATGGGTCAAGAGACGCATGGAGCACAGGGATGGGTCAGGGATGCAGAAGGTGCAGGGATGGGCCAGGTGATGCTGCGGATACATGGACTGTCTCCTCTTGAACCCCTAGAACAGCCTTTCATCAATGCTCCTCATAGCACACACAGGTGGATTCATGGAGCAGGCACCTCTGGAGTGGGACACATGAGCAGGAGCAGAAAGGCGCCAGAGATGGCCTTTGGCCAGGGACTGACACCCCTGGCTCAGCTCTGCCCAAGTTATTTTGCCCCCTCTCCCAGGGACATTGTTCCTACCACGCACCCCACGGGTCCCCCCCAGCCCACCCACACACACAGGGGCCGAGGTGGGCAAGCTCCCCCTCCCGCCCTGTACCGGGAGATGGGAAAGGAGGCAATCACGTCCCACCACTTGGGAGAAAAAAACTCATTAAAACAACCCAGGCACCAACACAGGAGCAGTAAAGCCTCAGCAGAGAAACACGCAGCATTTCACACCAACAACGGTGCAACAAACAGCACTACAGAACCACCTCTCCTCAGGGCACAGTTACTCCAGATCCGCCATTTCGGGTTGTGATTTGCCTATGGTTTCAATGAGACTTCACCTGCAGACCTGGGAGCACAGCACAACTTATTCCAGACCAAGACCTCTGAAAAGCTCTCCTCTTCCCTCCCCTCCAAATTTTCTTGAGCGCATCTCCCAACTACATTACCAACCAAAATGACAGGGTAAAAAAGAAGGACATGGACCTGTTGGAGCAGGGCCAGAGGAGGACATGAAGATAATGTGAGGGCTGGAGCCCCTCTGCACTGAGGACAGGCCAAGAGAGTTGAGGGGGTTCAGCCTGGAAAAGAGAAGGCTCCAGAGAGACCTTAGAGCCCCTTCCAGTATCTGAAGGGTCCTACGAGAAAGCTGGAGAGGGACTTTTTATAAGGGCATGTAGTGATAGGACGAGGGGTGGTGGCTTCAGACTGGAAGAGGGGAGATTTAGGTTAGATCTCAGGAAGAAATTGACTCTGAGGGTGGTGAGCCAGAGAAGCTGTGGCTGCCCCATCACTGGAGGTGTCCAAGGCCACGTTGGATGGGGCTTGGAGCAACCTGGTCTAGTGGGAGGTGTCCCTGCCCAGGGCCAGGGGTTGGAACTGGATGGTCTTTAAGGTCCCTTCCAACCCAAACCATTCTATGACTCTATGAAAACCAAAAAATTTTTACTGAAAAGATAAATTTCCTAAATAACTATACACCCATAGAAGTGGTCTCTCCTCCCGAGGAAGCCGGGCTGAGAGGCACCGAAGGGAGCCAGCCCCACTCTCTGGCCACTTGAGAGGTTAAATTCAGCCTCAGTTGCTCAGGCCCATGCAGGGAAGAGCCGTGTGCGTGCCAGCTTCCAGCCTCTTGATCTCCGCAGCATTGGAGCAATTCTATCCTGTGGTGGGCAAGCAAAGCAGTGCATGTAAATCAGGAGCAGCGTGAGCAGTCGGAGCTTCTCAGCGCACCATGGACCAGCCGGGGCTGGGCAGGCATTTCTTTGGCACAGGGGACGCCACAGCCCAGAACTTTACAGAGCGTGCAAAAGCAAAGCAGAGATGTGCCAATATTTCATCTGGACTTGATAAAAAGCACCGTGTCGTACCCAGAGCGCAGCTCCGGCTCGTAAATGGGATCAGCTGTAAAGAGGTGGCATGGAAAATTGCAGCTCACAGGATGTTTTGGTTGGGGGAGAGGCCTCGGGAGCAGGGGTGGAGGAGAGACGCTTCCCTGGACCACCTCAGCACCACAACCTGCCCAGCCCAGCATCTCCCATCAGGATTCCAGCGAGGCCCCTCCTCTCCCCATGTCGTGGTTTGGGCTTCTTTTACCTCAAACCAGGACACCCCCCTAATTGGCACTAACAGGAGCAGGGCTCGGGAATTCAGGAGGACATCGCTCAGCTTGACTTGCCCAGTGTAGGTGGCATGTGCCATCAGCAGAGGCAGTTTAGCAGCCAGGAGATGCTCATGGATCTCTGCAGGGGAGAAGGTCAGGGCTAGCTGAGCTGCGCAGGTTTGTGCCCTGCAGTACCAGAGCACCCAAAGGACCAGCAGGACGAGGACCCTTCATGACCTTCCATGCTCAGAAGCAAGAAACAACGTGGACACTTCAACCTGGAAGAGCAGAAACATGTTTTTTTGGGTCTGCACAATGCCTGATGCAGAGACCCCAGAGCACCACAGGAGCTCCCCGGCGTGAGCATCCTGGCACCAAACTGGGACTGTATCCTTGGAAGCCCAGTTTTCTGAGCACACAGCACATGAGACCCTGCAGAAGGGAGGCCCAGTGACAAGGGCACAGCAGGGCCACAAACTTCAGCACGACAAACCACACTGCAAAATCAGGGCCGGCTTATGTGCCGGCATCCTTCCAGCAAAGTGAGGGCTCTCAGGCTACATAAGGGTTTCAGAATGACGCTCATGGACATGACTACTGGGAATAGCCTTCTCCAAGGCCTTGCCACCAAGCCGGACATCACTCGCGCCAGGGTGCTCTCCTGTGGCTGCAGGGCAGAGCACTCCACACCCACAGGCACATGGGCACTCACCCTCCCTGGAAAAGCACAACCGGAGACAACCCCTGCGCTTGGAAAAGGCCAGGGTGACCGAGAAAGCCCTGCACGAGGATCAGCTTCACAGGCTGGACACAGGGAAGGGTTCCGGGCATCCACGGCAGCGCCAGGGCCATGTGCCTGGCTGGGCTCACCTGGGAAACAGCTTGGAGCAGATAAACCTGTCAGCATATTGAATTAAAGGTATCTTTGCTTGGAGGAAATTACAAAAAGGTGCAAAGGCATAGAGATTATTAGCGTGCCGTGCCCCCCGTGCCACCAGTTTGGGAGTGACAGGGTGGGCTCAAGCAAGCTGAGGGCTCCCAGCCCAGCCCGGCCACGGTTCTCACATCCTTTGAAAACGAGCGGAGGTCTCTGCTCTGCAGCCACCGAGGTGACGGCCCCCTCTCTGCCACGGAAAGGCTGGGGGCGCCCGTGCCAGCCCCTCGCGTGTGCACGCATGGGTTCACAGCCGGCAGCTCCGTTTCGACGTGCTCCTTCTGGCCCTGACCCCGTGCCAGCAGCTGCTTGTTTAACCACGACACACACACACGCCGGGANGGGGGGGGGGGGGGGGGGGGAAAGTCAAACTTAGGAGGCATTCAAGCCAACCTTATTTTAATCTATTTTTCATGTTAAATTATCCAACTGAGGGAGAGGGAGAGAGAAAGGGGAAGGAAAGGATAATATGAGAAATGTTTTATTTGACAATGTGTCATTCGGAAACTGATTATTTCTGTCTCTGAGCTTTTTAATATTCCCAAACAATGGCCAAGCCGCACGGGGATTTGGTATTCTAAGGCTGGATTTATAATACTCTGTTCTGCAGTGATAAGAACACGGGCCTTTAATCCTCTGAGCTGTGAACATGCATATTCTCCCACGTAATGTCCTTACTGCCGCGCTCCTGCATGCCCAGCGCCGGCCAAGTGGGAGCCGCTGGGCACTGGAGGGTTGCTGAGACCCACAGGAGAGGAGGAGGGATAGGAGGAGGAGGAGGATGGGGGAGAAGAAGAAGGGCAGTGGGGACAACCCATGCGTGTCCAGAACTGCAGGGCTTGTGGCACAGGAGCAAATCTCAGGTGAAGCTGGAGAGCAGCAAGGTTGGGACTTACTTGAACCACAGAAGGAAACCCAATGGAAGAAGCCACCTCGTAGCCCAAGGGATTGGGCGCTCATATAAATTATGCAGGTTGCCAAGCTGCCAACCTGGAGGGCGATTACTGTTTGGGCATCTGTTCAAGACGCTGAATAGTTTCTGAGCAGCAAAAGGATGCGTGTTTTTCTTCAAAGAGAAGCCACCACCCTTACCTACCAAAGTGGGGAAAGACAAGGGAGCCCTGCCGCTCTTCTTGGGTCTTGACAGAATCTTTCTTCCAACAGGCTCTAGGCTTTCCCAGTTCTACCCAGGCTCCTGGGCCAGCTCTGCTCCCTGCTGTGGACGTGGTGTAGCTCCCCAAGGAGTCCTCCAGCCCTGCAGCTTTGCAGTCAAACACGGCGCAACGTGGTGACGCAGCCCAGCCGTTACAAGAGCAAGCCCTGAAGGTCTGCTGGCCGCCACAGCAAAAAGGGCTGAAGTCACAGAAGAAGGTCCCAGGCTTGGGACCGTTTGGGCTGGGCAGACTTCTTACGTTGAAGCATCCCTTCTGCGGGTCAAAGCAAAACCAGTGCAAAACTGGTGCCAGCATTCAGCCCGGCACTGCCCCATCCCCTTTTGTTGTTTCCTCTGAACACCGATACAAAGGTTTGCCCTGGAAGAAAAAAATTCCCTATTTCTTTTCTAACTTCGAAGCCACTACTGCTCCCACACGACATCCAAAACCACTTATTGCCCCAGATTGTGCTGACAACCAGCTCCATCACTACCGACCTGCTGCTGGGTGAAACGGGGCTCTCACAGCCCAGGGCCACCACTCCACGGACAGTCCCCTGGGCCGGTCCCCAGGGGCAGTCAGGCTCTGCCCAGAGCAAACCCTGCACAAAGATCCCCCATTGCACCCTGCAGACTGGGAGAGCTGGGACAAGAGGTACCCTGATGCCAGAGCATCACATTGCCCTGCGCCATCCCTGCAGGTGACCCACGGTAAGCAAAGAGGTATTAGCAATAACCACGCAACACTCAGAGCGCTTCACACTGTGTACTTTTTCTTTTCTTTCCTTTTTGTCCATGACGGTAATTAAACACTAGAACAATTTACCAAGAGTTGTAGCGGATTATCCATCACTGTCAAATTTTTATTTATTTTTTAAATCAAGCCTGGATGCTTTTAGGAAAGTTGTGCTTTATTTCAAATGAGAAATAAAGGCTTCAGGAAATTCTTGTGCTCTGTGTGGCACTGGAGGACAGAGCAGGCGATCCCACAAGTCCCTTCTGGTCTTCCAGTTCCCCCATTTTGTCCTCCCCACGTTTCTTATCAATCATAGCATTCAGCTCTAAACCATCTTACCATAGAATGGTTTAGGTTGAAAGGGACCTTAAAGATATCTCTCTTTCAACATTTCATAGAATAACAGAACGGTCATGTTGGAACACACCTTGAAGACCATCCAGTTCCACCCCCCTGCCCTGGGCAGGGACACCTCCCACTAGACCAGGTTGCTCCAAGCCCCGTCCAACGTGGCCTTGAACACCTTCAGGGATGGGGCAGCCACAGCTTCTCTGGGCAGCCTGGGCCAGGGGCTCACCATCCTCACAGTCAAGAATTTCTAATATCTCATCTAAATCTTCCCTCTTTCAGTTCAAAACTATTCCTCCTCATCCTATCGCTCCACTCCCTGATCCAGAGTCCCTCTCCAGCTTTCCTGGAGCCTCTTTAGGTACTGGAAGGGGCTCTAAGGTCTTCTTGGAGCCTCCTCTTCTCCAGGCTGAACACCAACAAGTCTCCCAGCCTGTCCTCCCAGCAGAGGTGCTCCAGCCCTCCCAGCATCTTTGTGGCCTTCTCTGGATTCACTCCAACGTTTCATCCCCTCCCAGGTTACCCCGATGCAGAAAGCACCACCGGACGGTGGACACAAGCGGGCAGGTAAGACCCATCCAGCTAACACAGACCAAAGGGAGAGATTCCACCAGCAAGGACCAAACCTCGGCTCTCCGCACCTCGGCACACAAACCTCTCCTGGCACGTCTCAGCCATGGCCAAGGGCTATAATAAAGCAGCGCTCAATGAGCAGTTGTAGCAAACATTTGCATTAGGTTTTAGCCATGCTGTAATTTGAGCTAACGGATTTCTAATTAATTTAACTAAAAGCGATGGTGAACAGCAGCACGGAGACCCTATAAATGCCACTTCAGCAGGTGGAGGCTTACTCCTGAGCACAGGTCCTCCGAGGCCATGTCCTAGGGTGAACTGCAACCAGAGTTAGGATCATCCGTGTTAGCCATTATAACAGTGTCTGTTAATTGGCAATCAATCCTCTTGGCCAAACACCCTGCTGCAGCCAAACCCAGAGAAGATGCCCGTCAGTGCCCAGCCTGGCCAGGAGGCAGCCCCAGGTCTGTCCATCCTCCTGCTCCCAGCCCCACCAGCAGGTCTCTTCCCCAGGCCAGACCCTGCACCAGGACCCCCACGCCTGCACCCCAACCAAGCTGCGGTTAGGACAACTTTGGAAGAAAAATACCACTTCCAACGTGCTGGGTTGCACGGCATCTACTTCCTCCCTTTCCAGATCAAACTTCTGCACCACAGCAGCTTCTCCCCAGGACTCCTTTGCCTTATTGCTCTTTCACTCTTTGCTGCACCTCTCAATTTAAATATTTCTTCTGCAAATCTTAATTAACATGCCGTTTGCACCTTCTTTCACATCATTAACGATGAAAACTAAAGCTCATCTGTGCAGACATCTCTTGGAGTCTTCCCTCTCCCGCACGCTGCCGTTTATCATGACCTCCTCTGCACCCTGCCGCTTCCTCGCCCTCCTGGGGCGCAGGATGTGTCCGGAGACAGCACACCATCCCTCCGGCTTTAAAGCAACAGCAGAGCAGGGGAAAGGATGTTTTATAGTGTGCTCTTCCCTACAGCGGGGATAACACCAGCCTCCGGCTGTCATCCCCACAATGGAGGAGTTTTGCTGTTTCCTGCAGAATCAAGGTTTCTGCACCCACCGCACTCCCGTCTGCCCTTCCGTCCTCCCCTCTCGTGTCCGTACACACCGGCCCATTCCAACCAAGTCTAAAAAGGCCAAAAAGGTCTCAGAAATACCAACATCCCTTCAGGTCTGTGATAAAAGGAGATGGGTAGAGGAAAGAGATCACCCCATCCAGTAATGCACATCACACAGGAGGGCAGGGAAGGGAAGGGTTGCTGGAGCCAGCCAAAGGTGGGCGAGGAGGGAGACGGCAGGAGAGAAACAGGTCTTTGGGGAACAGGCTTTGCAAGAAGCAGTCACATCTCCTACAAAAGGAAAGCAGAGCTCATGGATAGAAATGGAGCAGTAGCACCTGGAGTTTGGGAAGGCACTGGATCCTGTCTTGGAAGATGCTCACACAGGCAGAGACCTGACCGAGCCTGCTCGGTCCTCACACAGCCTTTGCCAGCAGATGGGAAGCAACGACGTACACCAAGGATGGAACGATGCTTACGCCCTTCCTGCATCCACGGTGTATGGCAGGAGAAGTTGTGAGCTTGACACGCAGCGAGGAGCACACAAGAAGAAACACAACTGCAAGAAGCATGATGTTCCCGGGAGAGTTGGGCCATCTCAGCCACCGGAGGTCACCTGCCCAAAATGGGGAGCAGGGCTGGCGTGTCTTGAGGATGACGGGGTCCTGCCAACCCCCTTCTCCAGCTGCCCTTCCTGACGGCAGCTTCGCTCTGGAGGAGACGTTGCCCACCCCAGCCCGTGAGTCACAGTCACCCTCTGACAGCACGTACCCCCGTGTGCTGCCATGGGTGAGCATCAGGCAGGGAAACTGAGGCAGAGCTTGAGGAGCAGAGCAAGGAGAGCCAGCAAGCCAGCACGAAGGCTAGAGAGGAAGAGATAACACTGAGATTGAAAAAAAAAAAAAAAAAAACCACCACTAAAAACACCAAAAGCCACCACACTCCAGAGAGATATGAATCCAGTTCTGATCTCAAAACCACTCAACCCCACCTCTCCGTACAAGACAGCAACGATACAGGGCAAATCTACTAAAAAAAATACCACATTTTCTCCCAGTACGCTTCAAATCCCCATTCAAGCACTGCTTCGCCAAGGTGCTTAACCACACGCTTAGCTTTAAATATGTGTTTAATTCCCATTACGGTCCATGAGACTATAGCACACGCCTCAGCGCTTTGCTGAGCGGGGATGGCTGCTTGAATTGTGGCCCAAAGAGAACTGTGTTATGTCTTTTTTTTTTTTTCTTTCTTCTTCTCCCCCCTCTTTCCACAGCTCTTACAGTATCACCGAGCTCCAGCGATGACGGGGCACTGCCTTCACAGCCGTGGCACCCAGCCCTGCCCGGAGCCGACAGCACCTACCAACCACCCTCTCCAAAAGGGCTTACACTGGTGCAAGGGAGAGCAGGATCTGGCCCAGGGGGTTGAAAGGCAGGATTCCCATGGGATCGCTCCACCGGACCCGTGCAAATCCATCACACGCGGCTGCTCTGCTTGCCATGCCATACGCACACGCGTTGGGCATAAATTTAATAGCATATACAGTCCTGCAAAGTGTAACACATGCACAAGAGATGAGAGTTACAGTTGCTGTGGGAACTATAACTTTAAAATCTCTGGCTCTTCCGCGTTCAAAAAAAAATAACGAGTCAGGCAAAAAGTCACATTTCCATAGAATTTTATATTTTTTTAAGCCACGCTAAATTTTGTTTTGCTGTTTCATCCAGGAACGGAAACAAAAAGGAGGAGTGAACCTGCCAATCAGCCTTTCTGCACCGTTCAGACTTGCAATGTGGTGTTCCAGGAAATGTTTATTTGAATGGTCTCCCAGGCACCGGCTGTGTGCAAGCACCAAAATACACAAACCTCAATCACACTGAACATGTCTGCATATCCCGAGCTGCACATCTTGCTAGGATAACAATTCAAAACGACTCCTAATCCATTTTTATGATGTAAAAAAAGGCATTTATTTGCAGTGAACTGAAAGAGGAGGGCTGGAGGTGATTTTATTAAGCACCTGATTGCCAGCTCTTTTTAAAGCCAGGGCGCAGATTGCATAAATTGTGATTTTAATGCGCGCTAAACGGTTCACCTAAATCAGCTGACCTGCTAACCTGGAGCTTGCCCTCAGAGAGAGAAGATTTTAAAATGCATAAGGTCTCGTGCGTTCGCGCTCATGTTTCCCTAATGCGGGCAGGCTGGCTGAGCACAAAACTGAGACAAAAACAAAAGAGCATTTTTTTTTCCTCCCCAAGGAGTTTCAGTTACTGAGCCCCATCCCTTCTCCCCACCTTCCTCCTGCGCGGCTCGTTTACACCCAGGACCTGAACTGCATTTTAGCCACATTCCAACCAGAGGGAAAAATCCATTTTAGTTAAGAGCGACCAATCTTGCTTTTAAATCAAAAAAAAAGTCACCCCACGCCCAGTAGGTCTCTCCAGCACACCCGAGGTCTCGCAGCAAGGGCTGCCGTGTGTCATGGGTTGAGGGCACCCAGGGTTGTGCCAACACACAACACACCCCGCCATTAAACACGGGGCTAACGGCATGTCCCTCAGCGCCAGCAAATGCAGAGCCACCAAGCGTGCACTGTCCCCCTCTGCATCGTCTTCAGAGCAGAGCCCGAACCCCAACCGCCTGTGGGGACCTGGCTTGGGCGAGGAACATGTCAACGGCTGGTGGAGCAACCCTGCGGCCGCTTCCCAGCAAAGGCAGACTCTGCCAGGGGAAGAGCAAGTGGGAATCCACCCAATACCAATGAGGACCACCAAAGAGATCGCGTGTGGCCTTCCTGCATGAAAGAGAAGAGCAATGAAGTTCTCCAAGGCTCAGTTTTAGCTTTGTTTCACTAAAATTACCAGTAACAGCAGCTTGACCATGCCTGCTTTGCCTGATGCTAGTGGGGAGTACGTCCCTGCCCCACCTCTCCTCCTTCCAGAGCTTCCCAAGATGGTCACTTGGGGGATCCTCCTAATCAGACCCCTCCAACAGACCTGCAGATTTGCACCCTGCATCCGCATGCCCCTAGGCAGGGACAACCGGTCCCACAGGAGCTGAAACCCACCTTGCTCTGCACTTCACTCCTCCCATTTCAGGGACAGACAGCGGTGCCTACAGGAACATCTCACGGGGTTTTTCCAGACTTTCCTGCCCAGAGCTGCGGGCAAAGTTCTGCCCATGCAGAGGCCCAAATTTGAGGCTGTTTGCTCTTGTCCTATTACTTGTTACTTGGGAGAAGAGACCAAACTCCCCTGGCTACACCCTCCTTTCGGGCAGCTGTAGAGAGCGAGAAGGTCTCCCCCTCAGCCTCCTCTTCTCCAGGCTGAACAACCCCAGTTCCCTCAGCTGCTCCTCAGGAAACTTGTGCTCCAGACCCCTCCCCAGCTCCACTGACCTTCTCTGGACACGTTCCAGCCCCTCAGTGTCCGTCTTGTAGTGAGGGGCCCAAAACTGGACAGTTTTGCTTTGTTTGGACAACGAGTGCAGAAGAGCTTCTCCCAGAGGACGTGTAGCAGCTCATCTCTGCGGCACTCAGGGACACCTCAGACTCACCTGGCAATTCATACAGGCCCCCCCGAAACCACAGCCACTGACATATACCCCTTCCAAACAAAGGTTTAACAAATGCTAAAGCGAGGTCTGAAATTACTAGGATTATTACAATATCTACCAGCAGAGCATTCGCTAACAAATGATGAAAAATAATTAAAAGTAAAGAACACTTGTCAGATAAATGAGTAACATGTACTGCTGTTGCAAAAGTACCTTTCTTGTTTTTTTAATAATTGTGTTTATCCGCTTCCTCACTAATTTACAAAAAATACAGTTAATTCTCAGTAGATCTCACAACCATTAGTGCGAATTAATGCTGTTCCCACTGTATATTCTGCATATATTAAAAAAAAAAAATTAATAAGAGATGCACATCTCCGGATGAAGGAACACGAACACAATTCACATTGTGCCTCCAGCTTCCAAGTGCTGGTGAGCGACATGGTACAACATCCTTTCTGCTCAATTAACCAGCCAGCTTCTGGGGGCTCTCAGATCTCGGACAGTTGTCCAGAAAAGGTGGCAAAGCCAGGAGAAAAACTCACTACAGACTTAAGGAACAGGGACTTCTTGGAGTAGCCCAACACCTCCAAGCCCTGCTGATGGACCAGGTCAAGGTTCAAGATGGTTCAAGGCCAGGTTGGATGAGGCTTGGAGCAACCAGGTCTAGTAGGACTTGTCCTTGCACATAGCAGGGATTGGAATCAGATGGTCTTTGAGGTCCCTTCCAACCCAAACCATTCTGATTCTACGATCTCAATTTATGGACCCAGGAGCTGATGAGAAGGTGCTATTGTGCACGCAGGAATGGAGGGAAAAAGAGCTCTTTTTGTTGTTGTTGGGGTTGGGTTTTTTTAAGGGTTTATTGCTGAGCCCGTGGCTGGCAGCTGCTTTGGGAAGGATCCAGCCTATTGTGTAAAGAAAAAATAAAAATCTGCCTTACCGTATTTAAAGTGCAAATATTTCAGCATAATGAACGTCTTTCTGAAAAGCAGCAGCACAAACCACTGCTTTCAAGGGGGAGAGGGAGGGTATTCAAACACAGGAACAGGCAAAAAACCTCCATGCACGTGTCTACATAGCATTTAGCATCTGACTGTACTTTGCCGTTCTGGCATCGTAACTCAGACTACAGGGGTTACATCCCGCAGCCCCCATACCCCGGAGAAGGGGCTCCACGGGGACCTGCAGCATTGCACAGCAGAGCAGGGGGAAAACCAACCCAAAAAAAATTTATCAATTTGCACATAGGCAATTTGAGAAACGCACTGCGCCCCCTGTGCGTCACAGCACAGGCAAATCTGCGACTTTCATTTAGAGAGAAGATCAAAGAGCTCAGCAAGTTCACAAACCCTTTTCTTTCCCAAAACATCACAGCTATTCCCACCGGGTTATTAAGAGCCCAGTTAAGTACAGCACTTAACCACACACTTAACTCCCATTAACTTCACCTGGACTTTGCACGTACATAAAATTTATCAGGTATTTCAGGGCTTTTTTTGCCTTCCTGCCCAAGAACACAGAATTCCTGTTACCCAGCCCCCATCTGATGCTTCCAAACAACCCTGGGTCTCCGCACAGCAGAAAAGCAAATCCATGGGGCCAGGAGTTTTCCTGCTGCACGGCTCCCACATTCATTGATTCCACACCTGTGGATCCACAGAATCCTTTCTGTTCCACGGCATGCCGGACCACGCTAAGCTATCTCACCAAAACCCTGCTACCCGTTCGCCCAGGTCTCTTGCTGTACTGACCAAAAACTGAGAATATAAAAGGACGGGAAGACACCACTTTGTTTTTAAGTGAGCTTTGAAGGGAATAGGCCAGTCATCTCCTTGCCGGGTAGGCAGGGCCACACATGGGGGGCTCAGGGCATCCCAGTGTTGGGATGGGAGGGGAAAAGCCAAGTTTGCATCTGTCAAGGGGCCCTTGGCACCCCCAGGGGGGCAGCTGGAGCTGCTCCAGCTCTGGAGAGCTCAGCACACCCTGGGGACAGTCCCCATCCCAAAGCACTTGCAGCTTGAGGCACCTGCAATTCAAATCCCTCTTTTTTTTCTTTTCTTTTTTTCCCCTGTATGGATACAGGACATCAAAGATGATGGGAGCAGAGCAAAGGAGGAAGAAACCAGGACTCCTACCTACACCTCTGCCCTGCAGGATGCTGCAGGAGGGAGACTCTGGCCAGGTAACCAAGATGCTGGCACTTCCAAAAACGCATTTATCTACGCATTTTGAGGAAGGACCAGTGATTTAGGGCATTCCAGCCCGGCCCTCTTCAACGGCTTGAATTTAAAGCCTGCGACTGTTGCTGAGTCCACCACCAAGCTAACCCCCATCCTTGCTAGAGCAGGGCTTGAGAAGAGGCGACCCAAAGGGACTCCCTGGGGACCACCCAGCTGCAGCCCCCTCCTGGGCAGGGCTGAGAGCAGCGTCCCTGCTATCCAAAGGGACCTTCTGCAGAGCCGCGAGCTTTCACCTGAGCTCTCACAAAGCGAGAAGCAGTCCTTGCACCCAGCGCTAATTAGATCCATGTTCTTGCAAAGAGGAGACAGACTTTTAATGAAGAGAAGCTGGCACCAGCGCTGCAAGAGGCCAGCAGGCCGCAGCCATGGCTCAGGAGGGTTTGGGGGAGCTGGTGGGCTCCCTCAGTACCACACACACACATCAGGGTGCTGGATCTTCTCTCCTTGTATCCTCACTGGGCAGGATTGATGCCATTCCTGCAGGACAGGTCACCGGCTGCCACCCCTTCCACTTCTGCTGGGGCTGCAGGGCACTGCTCAGCTCAGCAGCATGCCCAGTGCTACGGCAAAGTCTGGATGAGACCCAGAGCAAGCAGCAACTTTTGGAAAACAACCAAACTTTTACACCTCTGCACAGCCCTGAGCATCCTGCCTGCAGACAAGACATGCCCAGCCAGCCCTGGGGACCTTCCTCTCCTGGGTCCATGCCCCTGGTGCACCTCTTGCCCACAGAAAGAAGCAAGAACCACAGCGATGCCACCTGTGGGCCAGCAAGACAACACGCCGAGGGCCCCGGTACATGCAGCTCTATATGCTTAGAGGGATTGAGACAATTTGGGACTTGCATTCCCCAGGCTTGCTATAAGCAGAGGGTTTGGAGCGTGTCTGAGCAGGTTGCATGCATGGCAAAATGAAAGCTCCTTCCCAGATGGAGAGAGGAGCGAAGGGCATGGCTATTACAGCCGGTTCACTGCAGCCCAGCTGCACCGCACCATGAAGATCCGTGACGGGAACGCTGCGGCTCCCCCTCCCCATCCCACAGCGGCTGAGAAAGTGCCCATTTGGAAATGGGAAAGAATTCATTTCAATTAAATGCGCCTGGTGCTCCAAACGAAACCAATTAATTCTCCCCATCTGAAAGCTGATTAGCTGGGATATCTGGGTAAATGGATAATAACAGGCTAGTAACCCCCTCCCATCCCCGTGTGCACGCCGATGCCGCCGTGAGGTTTTTGACACGGTGTCGCCAGCGTAATTGCAGCATCTGTGAGTAATCACGCAGTGAATCCAGCCACCAATGGCAGGCGGCACCGTCCCCGGCAGCAGGCAGGGTCTGGGCAAGGATGGCTGCTTTGGAGCCAGCCAGATCCCGGTTACCCCCTCCCAGCCCTCTGCCCCCCACGGCAACATCCATGGCAGCACCAGACCCGTGGCACCAGGCTCTGCAGCACCCCAGCTCTGCTCCCCCATCAGGTGACACCAGTGGGGGCTCGTTAGGGCCAAGCACAGACAGAGGGGTTGGGTGTTCGGCTGATGAGCAGGAACTCATTAATGCACACAGGCTGCAAACAGGGCTTGGTGCAAGGAGAGCTGCCCCCTACAACTCCCCCCCGCTCCCAAACTCCCTTCATCCCCCCCAGGAGAGCTCTGCAGGGCAACACTGGGTATAGCAGCTCTCTGCTCTCCCCATTGCTGTTATTAGCGGGTTAACTCCACCGTTTAATTAATTCCCTCATCCTTCCCCCTCAACTCCTGCCCTCCGGGACAGGCTCCTGCCCAGTCTGGCCCTGGGATGGATGTATGGAACACACACCGAGGTGCTGGGGTTAATGGGCCAGGGGAAGCTCTGCACGTCCACCCCAAAACTGCCTTACAGCACCCACCAATTTAGGCATTCCAGAGCTGTGCCGAGGCTTGGCCACCTGTGTCCTCAGGGAGTTCAAACAGTTGAACCCAGGCGCAAGGGACAGCAGTGAGCAGGAGAGGACAGGGGAAGGGACAAAGCCATCCCACCCTCGTCTGCGTTCCTTGTTCCCTCCAGTCCCCGAGATGTCCCCAACACCACCGCAGCCCTGGCCCTTCAGCCTGACCTTCCAGGTCCCTGCCGTGGGGTGGCCGCTGGCTGGGGAGCCGGCGGCAGGAATTTTCCAGCTCTGCTCTACTTTTTTTCCCCAGTTGGAAAGCGCTGATTAGGTAAAAACCACTTTCCAATAGGGTATTTTTGGTTAAGAGCGATCTCCAAGCCAAAGCACGCATGGAAAAAAACAAAGATCTCAATCCCGCTGCCATTCTCTAATCAAATTTCCTTTTACTAATTTGACAGGCCTGTTTTGAAAATCTAAATTTAAAGCTAAAATAAAGTTAGATTCCACAGCTAAATGGCAATTGAGATGGAATATTTCAAATGGAGCTAATAAAGCCCTTCTACCCACACCTTTCGGCCCACGAAGCAGCTCTCCACTCCCCATTTGCTGCCCCCGATGCAGACAGTGAGTATTGAGCTCCCGTTTGCTTCCTCCCCCAATGCACACGCACCCCCCAACAGTTTGTTTTTAGCTTCTAGGAGGCAGGAAAACCACCTTTCACCCAGCTTCATCCCAGCTCACCCCACATGCGATGCAGTGCCTGTCCCGCCGGCTGGGCTGAGATCACAGGAGCACATCTAATCCAAATTAAGCCCAGCTCATGCCATGCTCCCCATCTTCAGAGGAGGCCTGGCCTCCTGCAGAAGAAACAGCTTTGCCTGAGGGGAAAAGCATGAATGGGAGATGAAGATAGAGCCGTATGTTCCCAGAGAAGCTTGCCTGGATGGCAAGGTGAAGGCAGGCAGTGAGGCGAGGAGAGAGCCCAGGGGTAGAGAGAAGGATCCATTCAAGAGGCAGCGCAGACCTGCACGGGTCTCCTCTTTCTCATCCTCCCCTTACTCAAAACAAAAAGAACCTCTTGGTCCCCAGGCGCTCAGCTGATGTCCTCAGCTTCAGACCTCCTTTCAGGTTTTCATCACAAAAGAGTAATTTCCCACAGGACAAAGGAAGCCGAAAAAAGAACCGCATCCCTAGTATCTTGTGTAGATGGAGCACTGGAAAAATCGGCCCAACCTTTCTGGTCCATGCCTGCGTGGTCCTTGTCCAAGCCCCCAACTCAGGGAGCCCAGGACACCCGGTCAATGTGCAAAACACCGAGGTGAAGGCAACCTTCCAGTCCATAGTTGGAGAGCACCTGGATGCGAGGCGATTTCACCCAGTGAAATCAGTGCCCCACATGCCACCGCAGCAGAGCGGTACCAGAGGGGACAAGGGAGCTGCCTAACCCTTTACCAGCCACCACCCCGAGCGCCGCCTGGATGCTGGTCACCAAGAGCTTCACCTGAGCCCAAGGAGACACGGTCCTCTTCCAGCACCTCTGGCTGCACAGCCCCATCCCAGCCTTCCCTGGGCTTTCATGGCCAGGCTTTCCACACCAGGGGGGATTTTCCAGGGGCAGATGACCCTGCAGGACTAGCCCACAGACCCAAGCCCAGGATCCGAGATGCCGTGGAGGGGATGGCCAGCACTGCCCAGCTAAACGGAGCAAACCCTCTCCCTCTAAGGCAGGCAAATGTTTTCCATCAAGGAGTTTTGAAAACAAGCTCTGCTCTCCTGGCAGCCTCAGCAGAGGGCTGGGACAGGCTCCAGCACACAAACAGGACCTCAGGAGCCCAAATGGGGCCAGAGTCACTACACGCAAGAAAACAATTGAGAAAACAAGGCTCAGGGCTCCGCTCCCTCTCCTGTATCCCTGTTTCAAGCAGCAGCAAAACCTTCCCTCCGCCCTACCAAGTTCTGCTTCTACCACAGCCCCTCTCCCTAACTCATCCCAGGGCACAGCCAAGGGCCTGAGCCACCTCCAGAGCTTGGCCCTACCAAATCAGACATGCCGGTCTCCTCTGGGATGCCGGAGAAGAGGCAGAGCACGCAGCCGGTGCAGGCAGCCGAAGCTGCAGGCTCTCACAAGCCCTAAAGCTGCTCCTTCCCTTCGCCAGGTGCAAAACACATTTATCGTTTTAACATTCCCAGAGACAGCTCAGGGCTCCCTTTCCAAAGGACACTCGAGATAAAAATCTATGTGACGGCCAAGCAATTGCAGCAGGCGATTTAATGCGATGGCCCTGGAGAGCACCAGGCAAGGAAAAGCCTGTCCCAAGAGCCCCGGGTGAGTAAAGTTACACACTCGGCAACCGCTTGTCTGCCTGGCTCAGAAATGCTCACCATGGAACAAGGCCAGTCTGCAAAAGGGGGGTTAAATACCCTCTTTGGGTATTTAAAGTGTGGGTACAATCCCAAAAAGGAGGGCTGGAGGGGTCAGCAGCAGGCGCGGCTGATCCAGGGAGATGTGCTGCAGCGCCCTGAGCTGCAGCGTCCACCACAGATGGGTCTTGCCAGGACGGGATGTCCAGGTTTGTAAGATCTGAAGATAGTTTCCCACAACTCCTCATTTCCACCCTTGTTTTCCTCCACCTCACGCATCTCAGCAATGCTCTTTAACGGTGCAACTGAGCTTGAGGGATCCTGCCCAGCCAACCACTCAGCCACCAGCTTCTGCCATGAACAGTCACCCTGCACCACAAAGCAGCTTCCAGCCTCACACCAGAGCAGGGACACGTGGCACTAGAAGGGACCGAGGAACCCCACAACGCTCACAAGTGGCAAACGTGTAAAGATGAAAACAAGACTAACAGCACCACAAGAGGTTCAAGAACCTGCACCAGTCTTCAGCCTTATTCTCTTCTCCTTGGTGACCACCCCATCATGCTGGGCACTTCCCAGCCTTCCCCAGGGCAGGGTGACCCACGGATGAGCAGAACACCACCAAGCATCAGCACTGCAGAGCTCAGTAACCCAACTGCTTCATTGAACGGTGTCTCTGCCCTGCACACAGCAGTTCTCCCTGCTTCGTGGTGACCCGCCACCACCCACGAGTACCAGCTCAGGGCAGGGGGACAAGCAGCTTCCACCGCAACCTCAAGAGAGCCCTTACTCCTGGCTAGGGCTGCTGGGCATCACGATACTAAGCTGTCCGTCACAAGGACCATCCTACACCTGGAGATGCCGTGGGAGGCAGAGTCACAGCACACCTCGGAGGCTGCCTGGAGTCCTGCCCTTGCCCAAAGCACTTCCCAAGCCCACTGCTTTCTGCTCACCCAGGCACAGGGAGGGTAGCCGGGGGGGTCAGGGCACTGTACGGCTGGGGAGATGGTGTGTTCAGCTCCCAGCTCCTGCCACAGCTCTGTCTGGCCTAAAAATTTAAATCCCTGCACCCCAGTGTCCTTTCAGCAACTCGGGAACAGGCCTGCCCTTGTTTTGTGGGAGCGGGACAAAGATAAATCCATAAATCCCAGGACAGATCTGGGCTGAGGACCCGAGAAGAACAGCTCAGTTACTTATCTAGGACCATGTGCCTTTGCACAAGCTGGTCAGGGGAGCCTGTTTTAAAACCAGATGCTGAATGTGTCTTGCATAGAGCCAAAAGGATCCCTTGGGAATGAAAGTCCAGAACTCAGTGCCTCAGCCATCGCTGCAGCTCCCCTCCCACCCCCACCTCAGATCCCAGACCTCCCAGTCCCTACAGGGACCTGCTGCTGGAACAAGAGGAATGGATGTGGCTACGTGGAGTGTAGGCATGTCCTATTTTTCAAAGGACACCTTGGAAAGAAAAATACAAGTGCTCGGAGGTCTCTACTTAAAAAGCAGCTAGTCGTTGTCCTCCACACCCACGTGTGTCTGCAACCTCTGGCCAAGGAGCCACAGGCAACGTCAGGGCTGGACGAGGATGCCAGCCTGCATTCCCACTCGCTGCTGGGAGGAAGACACTTGAAGTTAAATCCTCGGAGCAAAACATTCACAGGAAAAGGATTTCCATCAATCCCTTCAAACCACCTGCTTATTTAAATATGTCCAAACATTGTAAAAGTTATTTGAAATACCACTGCTGCAAAGTTGGGCTGAAGGCAACGTGTTGAAAGGGAAGCGTGTTCTGGTGGGGTTTGCAGGGCTGCTCCTCCTCGGGTCAGCCATAGTCCAAGCCCAGGTCTGACAGCACCGGCTGGAAAAGCCACCCGGGGCAGGACTTGGAAGTCTTGCAGAACAGGACGGAGAAACATCCATCACCAGTGACAAAGGGTTATCGATCCTGCCCGGGGGCAGAGAGATGGATTCAATGACCTCTCCAAATCCCTTCCACTCCAGACGTCCTAAGGAAAAGTAACTCTCATTCTGCAAAACCCTGGAGAAAGGCAGTATTCCCTGGAATATCCCAACTGATGCCAGTGTCATCAACACAGTGGGCACATGGAGGGGTGGTTGGGGTCCTGAAAAAACAACTCCCCCACTCAGAAAACCAAATGGAAACAAACCACAACCCTGCTGTCACAAAACACTCCAGCTTCCAAAGCCAAACCACTTCAGCATTAACCTGAAAAACTTGTTTAAGACGATGACAATGAAAAATTAGCACAAGCTGATGCTTCACAAAGCACACAAGACACTTGTGCAGCCTGGGGCGTGCAGGTGAAGCCCCCGTTCCCACCCACCTCCCACCCACCTCCAAACCCCGGGGACCGAAGGCGCTTTCCAGGGAGGTTCAGTGCAGTGAAAGACTGTGACGGGCACAAAGACAGCGAGGGTCATCTGCTTATCCACTTCATGCCCGAGTTCTCAATATTTGGACTATCAGGATGTTTTCCAGCACAGATAATCGTTTAAACCTGAAACTTCTCAGAACAAAAACATACAATTAGCAATTCCCACACCAATTAGGAAAGGAAGAATGAAGTCCAAAGCACAATTTACGTCTGTATAAAATGGAAAAGAGCAAAGAACTAGCTATACATGAGTGCAGTTAAACTAAAAAATAAAGACGTCATGAGTCCTATTTCTGTACATTACACCCTCCAGATCCCAGCTCAGTAATATATATGTAAAAATAGCAATATACACACACATATGTATGTAAAGCATATATTTCATATGCGCACACACACATATACAGAGAGCTATGATGCGGATGAAGTGCTTTTGGTCATATGCCAGCTCTGCGGATCTGCCTGTCCTGGTGGGATGCCCAGACCCGCAATGCCAAGGGGCTGGTGGGACCCCAGAAGCAGCCCACGGCACCAGCCCGCGAGCTGCCATGCGGGAGCTCCCATCGGCCGTGCTATGGAGAAGGTCAGGGAAGCATATGGCGTGCACACCAGGTACGGGAAGGAGGATGACTTGTCCCTCCTCCTCCTCAGCAATTTTTAAGGCCTCGTGCATCGCGAGCCAACTCTGCCCAGCTTGAGGGAACAAGAGGAGCGAGGGCATTTTTCCCTGCTATCAAACAAGATGTGAGACATCTCTCCCCAAGGTGAGCTCTCATTTCACTTGAGCATCACCGGGATCCACAAAACATGGTTTGCACACAGGAGTTCCCTTTCACCTCCCTTCCTTGCAGAAACCCCCCTGCGCCTCTACCCCTCTCCCTTTATTCCTCCTCATGTGAGACAAGGATGCTCCACGACCTTGCTGAATGCATCGGGAAGAGCCTGAAGGACATAAGAACAACCCCTGAAGAATGACTTAGTACCAGTTACTGCATTAGCTGCTCTCCTGACCAGCATCCTGGTGCTGCTGCTTGCCACCTAAAGGACATGGGAAGTCATAAACCAGACATGGAGAACAGAAGCAGAAATATCTGCCCTGGGAATGAGCAGAGCGCAAGGGCAGCCACAGCTCCAGCCCCACGGAGCCACCTCTCAAACGGGGGAGCAAGGGGTGAGCAGACACCCCTCCCTTATTATGTAGGGGCTCTCCCTGCTCCAGGAGAGGACCAGCCTTTGGAAGACATATGGCTCCTCTACATACTTCGAGCAATGATTCCAACACGCTTCCAAATTCCAGCTGCCTAAGCGGTTTTTGCAGATATTTCCTCTTCCTTTGCAATCATTTGGCTAATAAGATGAGCAGGTTGGGCTCATTTATTTTGGACACTGTTCTTGGGTCATTAGCAGAAAGGCTAATCATTGCATTGGCAGAAGACATCACTTCTGCTTCAGAGCTGGCTGCAGAGCACAGGGAGGGGGAAGAGGGAGCTTGATAGAACCTTTTAAGAAAAAATAATACAAAAAAACAAGTTACATGCCTCTAGAAGTGGAATTTTCCTCTGCTGTTTCCCCAAGGTACTCGCCGCCAGGTTGAAGCGGGCGGACTTCACCACCCGAGGCTGCTCCCGCTCTCTCCCGCGCACGTGTCACCTCCAAGGGTCCCCAGAGGGAGTGATGCTCGCGGTGGCAGCCCAGCCTTGCCATCTCCCTTGCTGAGCTGCAGAAAGGCGCCTGGGTGATTCTCAGCCCTCCAGGGAAGGATCCTCTTCCTCACCCACAGGCAAAGCCAGGCGGGAAGCCGATGGCCCCAAAGCACAAGGCGCAGAAGCCCTTTCCAGGATGCTTTGGGGTTAGGAGAGCATATCAGATGTGATGCCTGTGCTCTGTTGCAGCACCTGAGCAGCAGAAGCTACCTACAGAGTGTTGCTGGAGACATTTAAAGAACAATTTGTATCTGGCGGTGAAGGCTGGAGTGCCAGTGGGGATGCTGAACCGCCAGGCATTTGCGGAGCTGAAGCCTGAATTTCCAGGAGAGACAGCAAAGCTGAGCCCTTTCCGTTTCTCCCTCAAGAGAGGAGCAAGGAGAAGCAAAAGACAAAGCCCCACGACACCACCGTGCTGAAAACACAGTGGCACTGCCCAGCAAAGTGGTTCCCAGGCTCCATCCCTGCAAAACCAGCTCTCGCCGAGGGCTGCGGGAGAAAAGCTGCCCTGCAGACACCCTGCTGGCACAGAGCGCGGGGACACAGAGCCGCTGTCACCTTGCAGCGCAGCCCCTGCCCTGCCAAGGGCAGAAACGGGGTGCTCCGACAGCTGGACACGGCACAGGTTGTCCCCTCCTCCCCCAGACAGGTGGCCAGCACACCTCCTGCTCCCCCTCCTCCAGCTTCATCTGGCCCCAGATGTCCCGGCTGCGTGTGCTGCCAGCAATGCGGTGACCTTGGCCACTCTCGGCAGGAACCTTAGGGCATGCAGAAGCTGGGCTTCCCACCTCCCCGGGAAGGCTTTCGGCAGCAATTCCATCAGCTCCGCACTCTCTCCAGCGCTGCAGGCTGAGAACCCCAATGCCCTTGGCCAAGGGGAGGCAGCTGGGCAAAGGGACGGGGTGGCAAAGGCTGAGAGGAGGCATGCCAGAAATTTGCTGCCCCTCACCTGTCCCCAAGGTGCTCCAGCTTGCCTCATGCTGTGCAGAGGATCTTCCTGGGATCCCTGTGGGACCATCATCACACCGTGCTCTGCAGGCAAAGCCCCCCCCAGCAGGGCTGCAGAGCCAGCCGCTCGCCAGGGAGCCCGGTGACAAAAGGGGAGTTGGGGCTTGCTCCACAGGGCGCTCCAACCAGAAAAAGGGAAAAAGATGATTTGGTAGCTAATTTAGAGCTTGGATTTCCTAAGCCTTTTCAGACATCGAGGCTATTGGCAGGCAGCATTACAGCCCCTGCCAGTCTCAGCGGCTATACAATGTCCTTCCCTTGGCAAGGGCAGCGGTGGGGGAAAAATAACACACAAAAAACAAGGGACGTGTGATGGAGAGCTTGGCTGAAGGCTCCCTCCCCTCGCCGACCTGCATGCCAAGGAGGAAGAGCACGAAAAAAAAGTGAAAAGTGGCGATTTAAAAAGGAAAGGAATTAAAAAACCACAGCACTTTTTTTTGCTGAGCCCAGGGGACAGGCTGGTGGCAGGACGTGAGTGGATGCACCCTGGGGCCATCACATCGCTCGATGACCAAGGCAAAGCCATCCTGCATCCTCCAGCCAGCACAAGGAAAGCAAGAGGAAGCAACCCCATTTTGCGCAGCCCCCCTGCATCCCACGCTGCTGCAGAGAAGCCCCAAAAGCAACTCCAAGGTACCCCACGGTGGCATCGTGCCCACCCCAGAGCCCTCACCCCAGCAAGCCTGCAGAGATGAGCACTGCTGGGCACACAGCTCTGCCCACAGGGATGAAATAGACAGATTTTGCCTCAAAATTCCATGACCCGAAAAGGCAGGGTGGCCGGTAGAGAGGCTATGAGCCTCCTCTCTCCTCCCTGGCACAGGCAGTGGTCCTGATGCAGGTGATGGCTCTGCTGACGATGCCACAGCAGCTCGCCAGCAGAGGGTGGACGGAGCATCATGGTCGGGAGCAGCAGCCTCCCATGGAAAGACAGGATGAGTTCAACATCTAATCACTTTTTTTCAAGGGAGAAGCAAGGAAGGAGACCAACCAGGAGAGCAAAGGGACAGCCCCAGTCATCCAGCCCAGGAACAACCCAAGCATGGCACAAGCACACAGATCTCCCCTGTCTTGGTGACAGCTCTGTCCCCAGCTTCATGGGTTAAACATTAAACCCCCTGCCGTTAAACAGTGTGGGGTTACCTGAGGAGGGACGTACAGCCCCCACCCAGCCGCTGCAGCAGGATGGGCAATGATGGGAAAGCACCCCGGCGTGGACAGGGAGCATGGCGAGAGATTGGATGTCAGCAGAGACACCTGGATGACAGGAAGGCACAGTCAGATGAAGCGAGATCACTAAAACAGCGGTTGGCAGAGACAGGCAGCCCATCATCAAAGCCGCTCTTCCCGTCGTCCTGCAGGGTGCTGGCAAGCTCAGCACCACGTCCCTTTACAGCTTCAGCTGCCCCATGCAATGGCTGGAGAGCTCGAGCCAGCCCTGGGAGCTGAGCAGCCTGCTCACACGCACCCAGAGCTCCCTCCACAAGGATCGGCTTGGTTGGCAAGACCAGGATCTCCATACGACAGCGCCCTATGGAGCACAAGTGGCCCAAAGACAACCAGGGGTCATCTCCACCCAGGACTACCTCCAGCCACGAAGCCAAGGCCAGCCAGGGTGCACGCAGGCAGGGACAGATGCCCTTTCAAGGGTCTGCAGCTGCCAAAGTCAATGTTTCACCCCAAAACCCATCTCAGTTGGGGAAGGGCACTTCCACAGCAGTGGGAACAGCTCATCCTCAGACCCTGCGGGGAAGGCGCTGCCTGGCAGTGGTGCAGGATGCTGGGGTTGGCAGCTGGGGTACACAGTCCAGGGCGGGTACCTAGGGACTGGGGTCACCAGATCCAAAGCAGTCACTATCTTAAGGTTGGAGCAGCTTGGTTGGGGGAAAAAAAAAAAAAAGTCTATCGGGATCTGTATCTCTGCCTAACCCCGGGCTCAGCCCTCCCTGCAGCCCAGACACAGGCTGTTGAAATGCTCCTGCAAACCCCCAGCTCCCTGCCATAGCGGGGAAACACACGGCAGCAAACAGCCTGGCTCATTTCTGCCTTCCAGGGAGCACAGGGTGAAGGGGGGGGGAGACGAATCGGGTCACTTCACTCCTCCGGTTTGCCAAGGTTATTCCCCAATTCCCAGGACGAAGCATCAGCTACTAGAACAACCTGGCTGACTCCTCGTCCTCCTCCCTTGGCCCCCAGACGAGGCGGGGATGAGCCAGGCTACACGGCAGAGGAAGTTCAAGTACACGGAGTCAGAGAGGATCATTGAAAAGGGCTCCACACTACAGCTAGTGCTGAGCATTCATCCCAGCATAAGCCACGAGCATCCCAGGTCGGTCTGGGAAAGAGTGGCCCCAAACCAGTACTGAGGATGCCTTGAGACAAGGTCAAGGTAGCCCTCAAAGAAGGAGTTAAGATCTGTCAGCCTGACCCGCATCCCCACGCCCAGGCAACTGATTCTCAAGACGTTTGGTGCAAAACAGGACCAGTGACAAGCTGGATCTGTCACTCCAGGCTCCGGCAGCTGCAGGCAGTGACAGCACCAGCCCCTCCACGCAGGGCACGTAAGGTGGGCAGAAAAGCTTTCACTGGCAGCTAACACTCTGCCCAGCCCAGGGAGGGCACGGCCACATCCACATCCCCTCCTGTCACCTCAGCCTAAGGACACAAACCTCACTTACTAACTGGCTCCTCAGCCATGCAGGCAGCGTGAGAGGAATCTCGCAGCTTGTTAGCTGGATGCTGCGGGGCGAGAGGAGGCCTTGGCACCAATTCAAGCAATAGGTCGACGCACCTGGAGCTGTTGTCTCATTTCTGCTTGTTTCTATGAGCCCTGCAGCAACCATCGCTTTTGTTTGCAGTTTGTAAAGGAGCCTCTTCCTTACCTGATCCCGCACCACAGATGGCTGGCAGCTCACCTCTATGTCCCCACAGCACTCTCCGAAACCAGCACCCCGATATTCCCCCCCTCCCGTCATTGCCCAAGCACCTGAGGCTGCGGGCAGCTTAAGGACCATTTTCCAAGGGGGTTGCGGATGTGCCTAAACCCAGAGGGTCCCGAGACGGTGCAGGGGACAGTGTCTAAACAGCTACTTATCCCAAGCCCCTGCCACAAGGAAGGGTGGTGGGATTAGCAGCTGCCCTGCATTTGCCATCCCTGAGGTCCTGGCCATCCCAAGGATGCAGTGTGGGATCGGGTCCCTGGTACCCGCAGAGCCTTAACCAAGCCACATCCTGGCACACAAGCTGGTCAATGAGCTCAAATCATTAATTTCTGCAGCAGAGGGAATCTGACAGGCCCAGTGCTGGTGTGAATAATGATGGATCTCCAGGAGAGGGCAAGAAAAACCTGCAGCTTAATTGCACCGAGTCAGACCCTTTGGGGCATTAACCAGCGCCCTCCATCCAGTCGTTTCCCCCGTTGCAATTCCACGTGGCTGAGAGCTGCCAGGCTGCTGCAGCTCACAGTCCCCAGACCGGGCTGCCTGTCCCTTTACTTCTGCCTTATCAAACCCACCCCCAACACAAACCTCCATTGAACGATGCTCCCACAACCACGACAGCTCCAATATTTGCAAAACAAGCGGCAAATTCAACCCCGGGGCTGCTTGCTGCTTCCCCCAGCAATCGCTGCCGTCACCACTTTGGTTTCACCCAAGAGTCTCATGAGTTTGGTGCAGTGAGGAAAACCGTGCCCAGGAGAGGGGGAGAACTCATATTTGCCTAAGGGGAGGCTGGCGGTGAGTTCCAAACCAGATATGCCTCTGGGAAGGGAAACGGAGATACCTGACATTGCTAAAGCATCAGTCAGCTTTGCTGGCATCCTCCTGCAGGCACGTTTCTTCCCTCCCCATCCAAAAAAATAAAAGGGGTGTTCTGCCCTGAGGAGATAGAAAGAAGGAGACTAGAAGGGAAAATAGCTGTTTTCCCTGTTGGATAAAGGACAACACACAAATAAAGTGCCAAACCCCTGAAACTGAGCATTTCCCAGCAAAGCTGGGGCTGATGCTCCCGCTCGTTCCCTCTCCAGCCACTGCCATAGCGAATCCAGCCCAGCCCCCAGGAAGCTCCCACCCAGGGCAAAGCCCAGCCAGTCCGAACAGCTCCCTTCAAAAATAACTATTTTCCTGCAGGTTTAGATAATTGGATTTTAAAAATAAACACAATGACTTCCCCCCCCCCCCACTTTTCCTTTGCTGCACATCATGAATGCAAGGCTGCTGCTCAGAGCTGGCGGAGGCCTTTTGAAGGCTGAAACGGAGCTCGCTCCCTCTTGTCCGGGGGAGTGGAGGTGGGAGGGAGGAGGTGGAGTGGGAGCAGTGACAGGTAAAAATAACCACACTTGGCCTGATGTTGCTCCCAATTAAGCCGGTGGGAATTTTGCCCAACTTCCTACAGCAGCAAGATCCACACACGCACATAAGAAAAAAAAAAAGTCCTCTGCGCTCTGCGATATTAGCAGCCTGATGACAATCAGAGAAAAATCACGTATGCATGAGTGTCTCCTGTTTCACACCAGCGGGTATTTGAGCATCCCCTTCACCAGGGCCAGGTGCTGCAGAAGCTGGAGGAACTTGGTGGGCCATCAGCAGACCCACATGGCCATCCCTCACGGCACCACAACTCCGCCGGTTTAGGCACCGTTACTCCCTGAAGAGCTTGGCAAGGTTTTTCAAGGAATGGTTTATCTGCTCAGACAGTTTCACATCAGCTGAAACTAAAGCTTAAGTGGTTTCAGGGAGGATATGGAAAGTGTGGAAGAGTAGAAACATTTCATTCTGACACTTCCCCGAACAAAAAGCGCTCTGCCTTTTCACAGTACAACGTTGCCCTGTGAAACTAAGTCCAATTTATTTTTAAACAGGGGAGGAAAAAAAAAAAGCCCTAACTGAAAGCAAACATCATATTTCTGGGGACAAGTACGATATTGCATTTCATCCTGTTGTTAGCGCTTACTCCCATCTTCGGGCTCTGCCAACCAAATGGAAAACTCAGTCTCTTGTAGCGCTGTAACACAGAAATCTTTCACAACCACCTTGAAGCTATTCTGCATCAGGTTCATCACAGTTCACCTCTGCACAAGCCAACGCCCGATTCCAACAACCTTTTAACTGATGCAAACATTTCTAACTCGCATTCAAACAAGAATAACTACTGAGAGAAGCGAGATACGCAGATAACATCAGGTTTGAAGGAAAAGTAAGGTATTTCGCTCTTTTTGTAAAGGCCAATCCAGCTTTCAAGCCTTCAAGGCTCTCCCTTGAAGCTGTAACAGAAAGAGCAAACCCCAGGGTGAGGAGCATCACCCGGCTCCCCGCGCCCCCAGGGTCAGAGCCTGTGTTGTACCAACAGAAATCCAGAGACGATGCTACTCCTGGGAGCGTGCCGGGTGTCCCCCGCCGTGTCCCAGCCCAGCACAGCCGCGCCGGCAAGGGGACAGCATCCCTACTCCCTGTTGGCATCCCCAAGGCAGCCCTGGAAAACACTCTCCATCATAAGCCGTCCACCCCCAGCCACCACCACACCTCCCAGAGAAACTGGCATTCACCAGAGTTTTTCCCGGATTAAAGTTTCGTGACGATTTTAATGCCATATGTAGTTGTGAGCCTGGCAGTTTAAAGCGATTAGATGCAGGCTGGTAGCTGCAAAGCATTTCTGTGTTTACGTCAATGTTTCAACGGTACCAATCAAACACTCCCGGCACTTCACACACAGGATTAGCACAGGGCTCCTGCCTGGAATTGCTGTCTCCCGCAGCCCAGCAGCTCGGCGAGACCCACAGCACCGGGATACCCGACCTGCACAGGACAGGGATGCTCCTTCCTCTCCGACCGCTCTGCAAACCGGGAGCCAGACAGAGGTACCCCACCACAGCCTGCCTTTGCCATCTGCTTCACCCAGGCTGAGGGGAAAAGAAAAAAATAAATAAAAGCACCGAGAAAAGGTCAAGCTACCAGCTACGCCCCGCGGCGCTGTAGATACACAAGTATTTCTCCCAGACAGATGGTGGGAAGGGAAAGAGCGAGGAGGAGGAAGGAAGGGAACAAGTTCAAGACGAGAATCTGAAGTCAGCAAACTCCCCGCGCAGCCCAGCGCACCGTGGGATAAAAATACACCAGCAGCGTGGAGGGACCCGCCACGGGGGCGACGGCAGACACGCACGACGCCTTGCTGCGTGTTCCACCTCGAGCCACGAGCTAACACCGCTCCGGTGCTCCTCATCCTATTTCCAGCACCTTCCTTCTGCAGTTTTTCCCCCCTTCTCCTCACCACTTCAGCATTCCCATTCCAGCTCTAGCACCCCATGGCTATACCGGACACATTTCCAACTTCAGCTCTGACTTTTTCCCCCTCCATCCTTTTTTCTCAGTGAGTCAAGGTTGGGAATTTTCTACGGCTGCAGATCCCTCCCACACATTCGATGCCATCTGCAAAAAGCAAACCCCTCCCAAACGCTTCCCATGGCTGCTTCTCCCCCAGCACCAACTTTGATTGCTCTGGGGATGACACGAGAAAGTTAGTTTGCTGCTCAGTTCAGATGAGCTAAGAGTATTTATTCAGCCTTGCTTTATCAGAGATGCAAATCAAGCACTCCAGTTACATATTTTAACACAGTGGGGGGGAAAAATCTGCTAGATATAAAGCTATAGCATGTCTAATGTAGTCACAGTAGCTAAGGTAGAAAACAAAGAGAGATTAGTGAAAAATTATTAACGTAACAGGTGTCATTGTCACAGAAGTGACACTTCAGAGACAAATCCCCCCAAAATGAATTCCCTAAATACAAGAGCACATCATTAACTACATTTAGTACCTGGTTTATACTGTCTCTCCAAAGGAGGAAGGGAGCAGAGAAGAGGGGGAGGGCGAATGAAAGCGGCTCTCCCAGCCTACAAAAAGTTGGTTAATGGCGCATTATGGAAGTGCAACTTGGTGCCAAAGAAAGTTCTTATGCTGGGAAAGTGCAGATGCCACCACCAGCGTTGGGGCAAGGGGACCAGGGGGCTTGCTTCTAGCTTTGCCCACCAGCAACCCCCCCTGCCCCGGTTCAAGAGCTTCATTACTGTCTCCAAGGTGCTCCAGACAGCGCAGGGCAGGTCATGGTTATCAGGGTGAAGTTCATGTTCCTCTGTGCCGAGCACCAGTCCCCAGCTTGGCAGAGTCTGCAAGCACTCAGCCCCACTGCCTTGGGCCAGTAGACCCAGCCAAGGTCCCACCAGCCCCTCTGGTCACCCCCAAGTAGCTCAGGGAAGAGCTTAGGGCCACTTTCAGCAGACTGGAGGGGGCTGCTGATGGGTCACTGCCCCGGGCAAGGTGCTAATGGCTTGGTCTGTCATCCGCACAGAGCCTGCGACTCCCATCCGCCTCTGGGGATCTGGGGATGTTTGGCCCATCGGCATATTGGGGTGGGTGCCTCTTTTTCCTCTCCCCACACATGAGGACCCAGGGAGAGCAATTCCCACACAGGGACACATTGAGCCCAACTCCTGGGGACTGGGGGCTCTTTGGGTTTTTAATAAAAACAACTCATTGGAGATCAATTTAGCTTTTTAATACCTTTCAGATAAGGAAATCTGCTACAGCAGCAATTCTCTCCCTACCTTAATTAATTCCTAAACATATCACAAGCTGGAAGTGCATGTTTTATGAATCTGGTTGACCTCCTGGTGCAGAAATGATGACACAGATGTTGTGCCTTCTTCACTACCTCATTACTCATGTTACACCGTGGTTTTTTTCCCCAATTGAGCTGGCTGACAGGAGCTCCAATGCTGCCATCAGCAAGACACACTGCAAGGTGCCAGAGCAAGGCTCAGGCAATGTTTTACATCCACCAAATCACCCGGCTCTGCTGGAGCAGCCAGCTATCCCACAGGACACGCCAACATGCAAGTGGTGAGCACATGGTTGGGAGGCAAATAAATCCACTGGAAGGTTTTCCACCAAAGAGGACAAAATAATGTTGGGTAGGAAAACAAGACACCATTCAAAGGATGGCCAAAGAGAGGGGAATGCGAGAGTTGAAGGAGCCCACCAATGGATGTGTCTGAAGCCTACGGCAGCTGGAGCAATCCCTTGGAGAGCTGTTTGCTGGGGAGGGTGGGAATCACCCCAGCTCTGCAAAAAGTTTCAGCCTCCTCCGTGCACACTGAGATAAGCCCAGTTGCACTGGGATGAGATTATATCGCCTATGGGAAGGAGAATAACCCCTGCCAGCACGGGAAGGTAGTTGGGCTCTTTGGAGAAGACCTCAGCTCCCTGTCCAACACATCGGATTGATGCTGCCTTAGGGCAGCTGAGGCTCCGAGGGGCTTGTCCAGCTGGGGAATGGCTGCCATCACACCCCAACGATGGCACAGGACAAGCACGATGTCACCCACACATGTTGGTTTGTGCAGCCAGGCTGAAAGCCAAGAGCCTTAATGAGATACTGGCTCCCCGAGGAGACACGGGCAGTGGAGCATGGAGGGAGGGAGAGCTGTGATACGGGTCACAGGTAATGGGAAAAAAAAGCAGGGGGGGAACAAATGAATGCACTTGTCATGGCCCTCGCTGGGTGATGGCAGCTTCAGAAAAGAGACAGCAACAGCTCATAAAACCTCCCTCACTCTCGGATATTATTGCGGTGCTTAAGGAACAAGAGAGCTGCCCCAGCCTGTGGGAGCCGTGAGGGACTGTGCACGCTGGGACACCCCTGTGCGGTCCATCGGGCACACAGAACCCCTCCCCAGCTCCGCTTCGGAGTGGGATGCTAAATCAGAACGAAGCATTTAAGAGCACACTTTATCCCCAGCTCAGAGGCTGACGGAGCACGGCACCAATGGCTGATCACAAGGGAAACATCAGGATGCATAAGAACAGGAAGAAAAAAGGAAACTCGTATAAATAAGAGCTGAAAAAATCCGCTGGGAGACCTAGAAACCAGCAGCTAACTTGTCTACTGCCAGTGACAGCCAGCAGAAAGTAGACATTAAAAATAAAAAATAATAATATAAAAAAAGCAGCCTGATGAGGTTTGGTCACCTTTTATTCCAGACACTGAAATGCTCCCTTGCAGGGCAAAGGTACAAGATAAAACAAGGCTTTTACTTGTTACCATTCTCAAAAAAAGCCCACTTTATTTCTGCTGGAGACGGAGCAGAGGCAACGCACTGCTCGTTTGCACACTTGCTCACCACGCAGGCACGCTCCCGGCTCTGATCTCCCACAGCCAGGGCTTTTGCTGACACCATCATGCAGGCTTAAGGGAGGAAAACCCATCCCTCTGCCAGCGGGATGGGATGCAGCTTTGCACCCTCTTCCCAAACCTGCATCCCAGGCATCTGCAGGGCTGGGAAGAGCCGCTGGGTGCGATGGCTCTACCCAAGTCTGCGAGGTGGGTTTTATCTCAATATAGAGATAAAACATCCCCGCTCCTCCACCTCCCCAGAGCCCGGCAAATAAACCCCGGCTACAGCAAATGCTGCTGGACGTGGCCCCAGGTCTGAATTCACCACAACGCAGAGCAGTAATTAAACAGGGACGCAAGATGGTGGGAAACAACCAAAAAAAAAAAAATATTTCTTATGTTTTGTTAAATTCAGCAATTCACAAGGCTGCAATAATTAGTGGTTTAAAATGTTTTGACACAAGCAGCCCCAATAATCATGATAAATCATATCAGGCATATGCCCAGATCCTTGAAGTGACAGATGACAAACAGAGCAGTGACAAGACGCTCCATCACGCAGGGAATCATTGAGTTAATGGAAGAATTATTGCTTCTGAAATCCACTCCAGTCCTATTGTGGGGAACATTCCAATTTATCAAAGCCAAATGAACATTAATTGCTGCAGCCTGGTAAGTTTTCGAGCTGCTGTGACCTTCATTGAATTTTAATCCAAAACAGATAAGATTTACTTCCACACAAGAGGAAACAACACAATTAAACCAAAATGACAGCTAAGATTATGGGGAAAAAAACACAACAGGCGTAATGACAAAAATATTGATTCCTTTCTACTTGACACTGCGCAAAAAGAAAAAAAAGTAAATAAATAAAATCTAGCATTTGCATATTTGTTTTTTCCCTTTCCTCCCCTCTTTTCATTTGGGAGACAAATTTCAGATGCTCGAGCCAAGAGGAAAGGGGTGGCAGACAGTAATGGAGACTGAATTCCCTTTAACTGCAGTAATTAATGTTATGTCTCACTGGGGAGAGATTAAGAAAAAACAGTGAGGAAAGGAAAAAAAAATAAAAATCAAGTATTATTTTGCTGTCAAAGATGCCCTTGAGCTTGGAAAGGGAGGTGTGAAGGGGATCATGGTCAGCCAGCATCCACAGCCTTTGCAGGGGCAGATGGTGGCCCCAGGGACATGAGGTCACAGACACCAGTGGCCCCTTTCTTGCTGCACTGGAAACTAACCCACTCCAAACCAGAAAACCATGCACCAAGAGGCAAAAATCACTGGAAGGAGGAGTAAACCCAGGACATGCACCCCCCTGCAGAGCGCCCGGGCAGTGCAGAGGGGGTCTTGGCTCTAGAGCCAGAGCCAGAGTGACCAGCCAAGTCATAAACATCTACAGAAATCCCAAATAACATTCCCGTCAGAGGGAGCTCAGCTTGGAGATGTCTCACTGCCCAATAAAGCTTTGCCAAAGTACTCCCTAAGCGCGGGATTAGCGAGATCCCCCAGGCAAACCTTGCCCAGCTTTCGATAACTCAGCCGGAGGACGAGGAGACAGGTAAAAGCGAGTGTTAGAGCCACTTAAAGGAGATGGAAGGAAGCACTTTCCCATGTCTCCTCCTGTCCCCCGCAGCGAAATGCTGGGCTGATGATGAACGGGGCACGCCGAGCCTGCACGCCACGGCAGCGCTGGGGGGGCTCAAACTCCTCCTGCGTAGCAGCAACGGCGTTTTAGCCAACTGAAAGCACGCAGGAGGCATCGGGCTTTACGCTAGGAAGCAGAAGGAAAAAGACTTGAGAAGCTGGAAAGGAGGTCCCGGGGACGGCCAGCTGCATCTCGAGGCAGGAGAAGGGATGTGGATGGCACAGGGGAGGACGGGAGTGGGTGCTGCACCCGCTGGATCCGAATGGCTGGGGAACCCCGCTGCCGGGGAGGCAGGAGAGCTCTCTGGGAGCTCTCTGGGATGCCATTTAGCTGGGTTCAGGGAGGAAAGTAAAGGTGTGGAAAAGCAGCCGGAGCGGAGCCTGGGGACTCGGATGAACTAATTCACCTGAGAAACAAAAGACTTTCACCCCGTTTTACTTTAGCTACAGGATTCCATGTGGTCTTGAGGGGGGAGGAAAAACCCAACAAAACACACATTTATCTTCTGCTAGTAACTCAAAACTTGGCTCAGATTCTCTCAAAAAGTTAATGCATCTTGTAAAAAGAAGAAGAAGAAAAAAAAAAAAAAACACTGGGCAAAGTTTCAAGTCTGTGCTGCAATCCTGACCCAGGGAAGAAACACCCCAGGCTTCTACCTCTCCAGGGAGACACATTCAGTCCATGCCCCATCCCGGATCCACATTCTTGCCTAGGACCTCAGCTGCTGTTGCGAGGAGTACTAGGATTTATGAAGAACATGGAATTATGGCTCATACCATGTAGGAGGAACATTTGTTTCTCTCCTGCCTTCCCCTTGTGTGCAGGAGAGGCTCAGGGCACGAGTTAACTCTCACAACAAAGTCAGGGATGCTATCGGCTTCAGCAAGATGTGGCAAAGCATCTCTTTGCTGGCTAACCCAGGATTAGAGTGAAAAAACATTTCTGCTGTGATATGCACGGCTCCACCCCACCAGCATCACTGCTCCTGCGCTCCGTGGTACAGCAGACGAAGGCTCCAGGCAGGAATTTTTCAAAGAAACTCGTTTCTCTCTCCAAAGCATCAATCCATTACAATCATCGTGGCTTTTAGAAATATCGGCTTGAGCAAGGTCTGAGGTCCAGGACTGAATCTCTCCCTACTGAAGAAAACCTGCATTTTGAGCAATCGCAGTAATCACCAGGCTCCAGAGGCACTGATTCCCCTGCAGCCACAGGCTGCTTCTCCAGGGAGCAGGTTTGCCCACAACAGCCAAACAATTCCACACTCAAATCACAGATCGAGCTTTTCACACCCCAGACCGTGCTTTTGCTGTCTTCATTCCTTGTTCTCTCTCTCACTTTTTCAGGCTCATTTTCCAAGTATACCAGTTTTACCTTTTTTTTTTCCTCCAAAACTCCATCATGCTGACATTTTTAGCAGGACATAAAAGCATTTCCTATCCAACCCCGTAAGCTGCAGTGCCCAATTCCTCTCCCTTCTGCCATCCTGCTATCACACAGCATCTTATCTTGCCCAACAGCCTTAATGCAAAATGTCTGTCCATGCTCACACACACTCAGTGCCCAATCTAAAGCCCCACTGACAAGGGCTGAGACACTCAAAAAACCAGGTTTAAGTTGTAAAAGCCAAATAGCTGCTTGCTCAAATGGAAAAATAAAGGCTTTGTGCAGCCATCGTCTCTGCTCCTCCTTCCAAAAGGAAGAACAGAAGGCGTGGAGGTGACCCACGGCTTCCAAGATATGAACAGATGCACCTTTTGCAGAGGGTTGCTGCAATGGGATCCCCAATCCTATAAAAGACTTCCTTTGGGCAAATAGGTGACATGCGTGTACCCAGACTCCACAAGCCTACCTGCTCTTTCTTTTGTTGACAGGATAGTTTATCCCAAAGGGAGTTAAAGAACAATGCATTTAGTCCCATTTTACAGATGGAGCTTTAAGTCACAGAGGGATGATGAACCAGATCCAAACACGTAGACAACCACCTCACAGGATACCAAAATAAGCATTTTAAAAGGCAACAGAGCACATAAGTGGTATGTTAATAACAGGTCACATAAACACCTGAGATGGGGATATTGAAAGCATCTGGATCATCTTTTTACTTTTAGGTCAGGCTCGTCCTTTGCAAGAGAAGGATATCACACTATAGCCCATACCCACTTGATAGGTAAAATTCAGGTTCAGAAACCTTCAAGAAGAAATGACCAAGCCCAAAATCTTGCCTTTGCACATGCCCAAACACAAGACGAAGGAGAAATACTCGCACACCTCACCAGTTGCCAGAAGAGGCAGGAGGAACCACAAGCTTCCTTGTTACCCTCCCAACAGCTTCTTCCCTATGATCTGTCGCTTTATTTTATTTCATTTTCTTAAAAGACCAAAGACCAACCACTTTTTTTTTTTTTTTTCCCTGGCTCATTCAAACATGTCTTTCCCTCTCTGGAGACCCAACCAAGAAGGAACACGGACATTCGCAAACCAGGCTCACCACCACTTTCCCACCACAATCTGGCTGCAGCCACTGCCCTCTCCCAGGCTGACCCCTGATGCCATTGGCAGCTTTGACTCACCATGACCGAGATATGAAGAATGTGCATCTGCTCCTCCACTATCTCCGATGGCTCCTGGAGGCTGGGGGGGGTGGCCCGGGAGAGCTGCTCGGCGCTGCTCATGGAGACGTGGAAGTACAGGGTGCCGTTCTCCAGCCACTGCTGCTTCCAGTGCACCAGCGAAATGTCAGCCACGGTCCCAGACATCTCTGCAGGGACAAAACACGCAACTGAGGAGCAGTTTTCTCCATGGTGTTAAAAGGCGGTATTCTTAGCAGTCCTGGAAATCATGGCTTTTGAGTCTTACCCCTAGTACTGCTTCTGATCTGTAGGATGAGCTTGAGCATTGGTTTTTGGCCTCTGTCTACTATTTCCCCCATATACAAACAGTAACAGTCATCTCCCTTAATAAAAAGCACGGGGCTATGAAGTGCCTTGGGATTTCTGGACTAGAAATGCAACAGCAGTAAATAACATATTGCACTCGGTGCCTTTAACCTCCTATCACTCTCCCAGCAAAAGGGAGGATGGAAGGATGTAAGAAGCTCCTAGGGGTCTGCAGCCAAGCCCAGGGGAGGTTTGCTGCTCAGCACGAGGCGGAGAGAGGATGCTTGCTGCCAAGCAAGCCAAAACACAGACATCACTACATACCCTGCTGGCATTTACCAGGGAAACCTTCTTTCAGGTACCGAGGTAGCACTGGGTCTGTCTTTAGCAGGGACAGTCCCAGCACATGCTAACGAGCACCAGAAAGAAGAGATAACCACCAGGCTTGACAAGTATCTATTGACCGGGGGGTTGCACATCTGTTGGTTTTCCTCTGCAGCCTTCTATTAGGTTTTTAAATCCCACCCAATCCTTATTTACAGCAGAAGCATCCCGGTAGCTGGGATTACAGCGTCCCAGCACACACAACCACTGTGGCACTTTCCCCCTGACTTAGGGCACTGCACCTGACTAGAGAGGAGCTCGGACAACCCGGGCACCACGTAACCAAAAGCCATTCCCAGGTCTGCAGTCCCGGGCAGAGCCAGAGGCAGCAGCTCCAAGGCTCAGCGGCAGCTCCCGCCTTGGCCAGGCAGCAGCAGGCGCAGGCAGGAGCGCTGACAGCTCCACAGCTGCCCATCAAGTTTTAAATGCGTCTCTGCAAAGAACCGATTTGGCAGTTTAGCAACCGAATCAAAACCGAAAGAAAAAAAAAAAAATACTAGTGCAAAATGAGCCAAAATATTTCTCTTTCCACCACCTCTTTTTTTGTGTTTGTTTTTCCATTTGCAATATAAGCAATGGGAAGCAAGTCAGGTCCTCTTAGTCACTGGGCCCACGGCTTCGGCAATCACTCGCTTTGTGGGAGACCCAAATTCAATTCCCTCCTGTTTGAGAAGAGCAACCAGCTATAAGGGACCATGACCACCAATCTGTACGGTGTGTCTGCTCCAGAAAGGCTGACAGGATGAGTCCAGGCTCCCCTAGCACCATGGTGGGAATGGAGACAAGGTCCTCTACACCTTGGCCGCAGAGCATCACTTGGTGAGTGGGGAGGACAGGGCTTGTTCCCCTGCGGGCAAAGTGGCCAGGGAACAGTGCTGGCATTTTGCATTTCATTTTCCTGAACTCAGCTGAGCAAAAGCACATCCAGTTCCAGCTCCCAGGGGAGACAAAGGAAGGAACCAAGCCCAGCTGAGGCTGTCCTGAGGTGTCACCCACACGTTTCAGGATGAGATGCTTCAAGACACTTGGGTGCTGGCTCAGGAGCAGCCACACAGGCTACAAGACCAGTGACTTCCCACTTCTACAGACCCAGGTCCCAACCCAGCAAAAAAAACCCCTCTTGATCCTTCAGGACCAGATTTTTCTTACCCCTGACATCAACACCTTTTCCAGCAGCAGGCTCCTGGCTTTCCACTGTGGCCAGGTTGGAGGAGGCTTTGAGCAACCTGGTCTAGTGAGAGGTGTCCCTGCCCATGGCAGGGGGGTTGGAACTAGATAATCATTTAGGTCCCTTCCAACCAAAACCATTCCATGATTATATGATTAAAATGGAGCCAACCACCCCTTGCTCCCAGAGAAGTCCCCATCGAGCCCCTGGTCCTCCAGGATCCTCCCTCGCTGCACAGCCTGGCAGAGGGCAGGAACAAGGTTACCCCATTACTGCCAGCTCCCTGATTCAGCACCTCACTAATTACACTACTGACATACCTGTGCCAGTTGCACCGTCACCTGAATCTAATCGGAGGACTGTGCCCATTATCTCTGTCTCCTGAGCACAGCACCGGTCCTCGTCCCCAATCTCCAGGCACATCTGAGCATTCAAAGGGGAAAAACTAAACAGCTCCTGACCACACGTGGGATCCATCAAGAGCCCACGCTTGCACTTTGGAGGGGACACGTGAACTCCCTTGTCACATCTCCGCCATCGCAATGAGATCTCTCCTAATAATCCCTTCCCCCCCTTTCACATAAGTAGCTGTTTGCTGGAGCAGATCACCAGCAAGAGGTGTTGCCCGTAAATCAAGCCAGCCCTGAGGCTCGCGCTGCAGGAGAGCAGCCCCTGCAAGACCTGGGAATCCCATGAAATGAGAGTTTTGCGTCTCTCACCTCCAAAGAGGCTAAAGAGGAAAGTTTCTTAGTGGTAAAATTAAGAACAAAACAAGAGGAATATCAGGGCTGCTTAATTGCAGTTGTCTTCCTAGCAATACTTCAAAGGTCTGTACTGAAAAGCGTCTCCTTGTCTAATTAAAATTGCAACAAATGCTACTTTAAGGACTAAAAGCATTAACTCAGCTGCAGGATGGGTATCACAAGCTCTTCTACAGAGCCATGGGACAGCACACAAGCATCAACAGAAAGGACTGGTTATGCAAAGCCATCTTAATTCTGTTCCGAGGGCCGGTCACCCATAGGAGAGGGTGGTTTACAGTATTACACCCACACACACACACACACCCCCCCCACACACACACACCGCCCCGCAGCAGACCTTTCCAAAAGGGCTCAGGAAGGCAGTTCTGTCACCCAGCCCTGGCACAGACCTGGTGCAGGTGCCACCAGGACCCCACCGCTGCGGTTCCCAAAGGCTACATCACATTAGGGAGGCAGAGGAAAAAAAACCTCCAGGGTCAATCTTTCTCCAAATTTTTTCCCTTGCATGCACAATTTTGCCTGGGTTGTTTAAAAGGATCACAGAGAACATTTCTGGGCAGTTCTGAGATATAGGCAATTTTTTGGATTTTAGCCTAGACTGAAGATAAGCCTGTTTCATTTTCAAAAGGTCTCTTCCAAAAGTAGAAACTTCAATTTAACATTCATTTCACAATTTTAAGCAAACCCAGCAGCGAGGCAATTGACTTGCCAAGCCTGGGTACCATTTACCACACGTTTATAAATACCTGTATGCTTTTCAGCCCTGCAGCCCATGCTGCAGGAAACCTAACCATTACTGCTCCCAGCGCTACCAGGACACCACCAGCCTTCAATCAGGTTCGCTGCTCACAGGAAAAGAAAAAGAAACACGTTTTCAAGCCCTCTCAGCTGCTCAACCCTTCAATATCCAAACGCAAGGAAGTTTCTTGGCCTCATATACTTGACATGAATATTACACTGCCTGTGTTTCACTGGACACGCATTGTCACTCCACTATCTACACGGTAGTTACAGCGGTGATAGCCCGTCCATCAGAAAGGATGCGATAGTCTGCGGCAAGATTGCCTGTTATCAGAGCCTTCAAATGCTTTTGGAACAAATTAAGGGCATTCCTGCACCAAAATAGAATGAGATACAGTTCAGGTTTTAAATGGGCAGCAATGGAAAAGTACTTGTAGCCTATAGCTATTTATCTAGCAGACAGGGAGCTCTCTGCCGGCGTTCAAACACAGCTTCATGGGTAAAACACCCACTAAAAGAGCCAAACAGACCACGAAACGCCTGCCACGCCATCTTCCTACCTGGTCACTGCACCCACCGGAGAAGGGACAATGAGGGTCCTCCTTCCCTGCAGCAGCCAGCCCCTTCTGCCCTCCGAAGCCCACAAGCCACCACGTTTCTCCACGAGCAGAGGACCCGAGGAGCCTGTTCCCCTGCAGTGTGAGCAGAGAGGTCTGTCTCCTCTCCAGCCTCCCCCGGCTGCTGCCCCCGGCTCCCCACACCTGCCCTTCGTCTCCCATCACACAGCTCAGCTGAGCCCAAAGCAGCACTGCTGCCCCCGGCGCCTCCGGCACCACCCAACCACAGGTTCAACTTCAGAAAAGGGCACATGGAGCCTTTTCTGCCCTTCCTCAGGCTCTGGGTCCCGTAAAACCACAATTCCCACGTTCTCCTTGGAAATCAAACAAGCGATCCAAACAAAACCTTTCCTGGGGCTCAGACCCCGACGTGGGATGGTCCCCATCAGAAGGTCACCTGTCCAGGACAAGGCAGGGGACAGCAGCAACCATAGCAAGATCGCTTCCGACTGATTCTCTAATTCCATTTTTCCCTTCGCCGTCGCTACAACCCTTACATATAAACATTTCACTGAAGTCTTCAACCCATATTACAATCAAACTTAAAAGCAAAAGGGCCTAAATGCATTTGGTTGGGAACCAAGACGATTCCCATAAAAGCAGATTATGCTGACATGATGAATATGAAATGAAACAGCAGATATTAAAGTTGGAGGATTGTTACTCCATGCCTTCGGGCTCCCGGCCGCCCTTACCCACCTCCTCCCTCCCCTCCACCCCCCTCCCACGCTGCCGCACTGAAGGCAGGAGCAGGCAGAGATAGCCTTTCCACCTCTGCCTTCTCCAAGGCAGCCTGCCAGGCTTGAAATATTCCCTGCCTCCCCCAGCTCCCCCCCCCCGACCTTATGCAACGCTTCAACACTCATCACTTATTCGGGAGGCTGCAGCCCGGCCTTATCTGTCACGGCGTTTTTACAAAGCCTGTTTTGTGTTTAATTGGCTTGTTCTTGCTCATCTACCATGATTATTGTGTTTTTATTTAATTCTTGAAGGTCATTATTACAATAAGGCGTTTTGCATACAGCAGTTCATCCTTGCGCTGCTCCCCACCTCCTTGTGCTTCTCCTTCCGGCTCCCTGGCGCTGCTCAGAGGCTGGGACCTTCACCTTAAGGACCAAATCCTTGATGTGAGGAGTAGGGAGCCTGCGACTCATTTCCAGAACACAGATCCAGGCTCTTCCTGCTTTCTTCCTCCCCACCAGCTTCATGCCAGCAGGACCTGCACCCTGCAGCATCAGCTCACCTGCACAACTCATCGCCTTAATCTGCCGGCGGGGGGAAAAGCTGGAGATCTCTTTAGTGGTTATGCCGCCTTTCACGGCAGGCTCGGAAAAATGATCCCACCTCACACAAAAACCCAGCACTGACAACTGCCATCGTCCTCTTCTCGCCCGCGCGTCACCCCTAATCCTGCAACCCCATTTCTCCTGCTATTAGAGCAGGGGCTCTTCTGAGTTAATGTTCTCCAGAGGCGCCAACCTCCGGTGAAGTGTTAGTTTATAGATTCTTCGGTGCTAGCTACCACTTATGCTAATAAACCAAATTTATGCAGAAAGTCATAAACAGAGAGCTCTCCCCAGTGCCCTTGCCAGCACAGGATTGCTCCCTGCAGAATAGATTATCACACTCTGTGCAGACTAGCTCCAAAACGACTCTAGTAATGGGGTTTCCCCCATGCTCCCCAGGGGACTATTCTGCAGTCAAACAGGCCCTAACAGTTCAAAGGGTTTGGGTCTTTTGGTGGCGACATGGTGGGGGTTTTTTTTATCCCAATCATTAGCTCAGTTTGTTGTGTGGTTTTTTCCTTTTCCCCTCCGCTCCTTTTTAAACGTGTTCCTGCCTTTTACATCTACTCCCCTGCTCCCCCCCGCAGTACTCCCCAGGGCAACACACACACGCAGCTGCAGATCGTAAAAAGTAATAGAGAAGCTCTGAAGTTTAAGAAAGGGGGGGAAAAAAAGATGACAAGCTCGCTCTGATCATCTCCTTTCAAAGCCCCTGTCTGTGGGGAACACAGGGCTGCACCTGCAGGGCATTTCAGGGGTGGCTTTGGCACTGTGCGTGTCTGCAGGGACACGGCACGTGTCCGGGGATGGTGCTGGCTGGAAGGGGGGTTCAGGGAGCCTTGGCCTTGGGGTGGTCCATGGGGCACCCCCCGGCAGTGTGGGTGGGCTGGGGCGCTCTCTCTGCATCTCATGTCTGATGTTGGACGGGCAAAACGTCAGGTAGCCCAGGGCAAGACAGGATTTGCAGTAGAGTTTGGCTATTTTTAGGCTTTGCTCAAACCACCTGGAAGGAGAAGGAGAAGCCAGGTTTCGGGCACGCTCCTGGGACTGGCTGCCTCAAAGATCACATAGATATGGTAAGAGCTGAGCTGCCACTAAAGCATCCCTGACAATCAGAGCAACATGACTGCAGATGGGGCAGATCCCAAGCTCAACAGGAACCCAAAAAAACAAGAAAGCCTCCTCAGTTCGGATGGAGAGCTCGCCTCTCCCCACGGCCAGGCTGGAGAGGCACAGGGGCGAGGGCAGCCCTGGGGCAGAGCACCCCCGGTGCTGCCAGGGAGGACCAGCGCTCGCCAGGGACGGCACCACCTCACTACCCACACCGTCGAAGGCAGGTGACAGACAAAACACCAGCACAACCCCCTGCTCCTTCACCAACACGAGCCACCAGTGTGCCTCCTTGCAGTCCCGGCCAGCGCACAGCCCCATCCCGGCTGCCGGTAGGGCATCGCAAGTACAGAAAGCTGCGACGAGACTGTGGTGTTCCCACCTTCCCAGTGCCTTGGCCAAAAGTCCTTCCCGGACACTTTGCAGAAAAGGCTGAGAAGGGCTTTGCACAGACTCTGCCCCGTGCAGGGGTGACTCTCGGGCTGAGCCTGTCAGCGCTTTTGGCAGCAGCGAGGAGCCACCAAGGACCCCAGTAGCTCTTCCCTCATCCAACACCAGCACCCCCGGTTTCTCAAAGAGCTGGAAGTCTTAGCACACGCATCTCAGCTTGTGGACTTGACAATTTAAACCTCTTTACCAGTAGAACTCTCCCCTGTAGGCAGCGATTTGGTGGGAGCAAGGTTTGTGGGTACATCTGCACCCACAAAGCAAAGGTGCACAGCACCCCTTCGCCTGCTGCTCTTCCCAAGCCCATTCGCTTTTGTAGAAAAAGGGATTTTCATCTTGCACGTAGCACAAAGCAGGACACATGCAGCCAGACCTGGCCGAGAGGGATGTAAGGGAATAAATGCATTGAGCTGGTAAATTCAGCCACCGGCACTCGAAGTCAGACAGCGAGTCCCAACACAAGGAGGGCTCTCCTTGCTGCCATCGCGTTTCACCATCAAGCTATCAGAGATGTGCAGCTGTACCAGCTGTCCCAAGGGTGGCCCACAGCATCTGCCCAGCTTCAGCAGGCACCAACCCCAACCTTTACACTTCCCTGCCCGACTCTCCGGCTTGGCTCCAGCCCCTCTGTGGCAGCCCGTGCAATTCGCTATGAGCTGAGGTTACACTCATGGGCCCAGTGACAGGACGTCATTTACTCCAGTTAATGTCAGGAAAGTGAATTCAGATGGGACATTGGGACTGTTATCCTCCCACAACCTTAGTCATAAACATGGTTTTTGGTTTTAATTTTAAAATCACAGAACGGTTTGGGTTGGAAGGGACTTTAAAGACCATCCAGTTCCAACCCCCTGCCCTGGGCAGGGACACCTCCCACTAGACCAGGTTGCTCCAAGCTGGCCATCCTGGCCTTGAACCTCCAGCGATGGGGCAGCCACAGCTTCTCTGGGCAACCTGGGCCAAGGGCTCATCACCCTCAGAGGGAAACATTTCTTCCTAATACCTAATCTAAATCTCCCCTCTTCCAGTTTGAAGCCATCACCCCTCGTCCTGTCACTTCATACTTGTGTAAAAAGTCCCTCCCCAACTTCCCTGTAGGTCCCCTTCTGGAAGGGGCTCTAAGGTGTCCCTGGAACCTTCTCTTCTCCAGGCTGAACACCCCCAACTCTCCCAGCCTGGCCCCACAGCAGAGGGGCTGCAGTCCTCACATCATCTTCGTGGCCTCCTCTGGAATCACTCCATGTCCTTATTATGCTGGGGGCCCCAGAGCTGGACACAGTAGTCCAGATGGGGTCTCCCCAGAGAGGAGCAGAGAGGCAGAATCCCCTCCCTCACCCTGCTGGCCACGCTGCTGGGGATGCAGCCCAGAATGCGGGTGGTTTCTGGGCTGCCAGCACAAGGTGCTGGCTCATGTTGAGCTTCTCATTCACCAACACCCCCAAGACCCTCTCCTCAGGGCTGCTCTCCACTCATTCTCTTAAAAAGAGAGTATTTTAGGAAGATGTAATGATTGTGAAATGCAGCAAGAGGTCAGCAGACTGTATCACCACACAGATGGTCCAGGAGATGAGACAGGGTGATCCAGGAGGACAGAGACAGCCCCTTCCATGGATCAGCCCCTGGAAACACTTGGAGACAACCGGGGGCTCGGGTTACTCCAATAGACGTCTCCTAGTCCTGGGCTCTGGACCCCTCTGCAAGGTCCCCACATCCCTTTGGCCTTTCTAATCACAGGCTTTAGGGTCCCTATATATGTCAGCGAGCGGATATTGATATGCCTGCACTGCCTACAGATCATACTCTGACTCCACACACCTTAAAGAAGCTCAGCGCACGCTCCACATTCGTACAGCTGCTTTGATTGCAATTCGGTCTCCAGTACATTACCCTTATTTATAATGCCAGAGCTTCAGCGTGGCGCCTCAGGCGCTCTAAAATTATTACAGGGCCCTTTTGACTTTCAATTCCCTTCCATTCAATTCCATTTTTATTTGTCAGCAGAGACTCCCATTGACCAGCGGTAGAAGCCAACGGCGCGCAGGCAGACGGCGCTACCTCACATTGAAGCCAATCCTATAGGAATTACCCACACGCAGTTCAACACGACGGGTCATCTCAGCGTGAATGAGAAACACCAGGTTGGGAAGAGCAGCTGGCAGAACGCTCCTGGGTGCAGCTGCCTCCGTGAGATGAGACATCCAGGCTCGGAGCAGCACCGGGGGGACTCAGCTGCAGCCATCCACCTCGCTGATGCAGCTATCATTTTTTTTAAAAAGGCAAAGGAAAGTGACTTTAAACATTTGAGCCCCTCCTGCATGTCCTGCAGAGATGCTGGGACAGGCTTGCAAGAGGGATGGGTGTGAACGTGGTGTCCTGGCGCACAGGTTTTGTTTAGCAGCCCTCCCGCCTTCCTGTGCCCCCACCCCTCAATCAAGGCACAGGAGTTTGCTTTGGAGATGCTTTGGGGTTTTACTGAAAAGCTCAGGCTTTGCCGCTTCCCTCAAAGCTCCCATCTCACCCAAAAGAGGCACAGGGTTGACTTTGGAAAGAGCACTTGAAGATGCAAAGAAGAAGGCAGAGCTGAGTCTTCCTTCTTGGTACGGGAGAAAGAGCTGCTAGTCCATGAAAGTTGCTGCTGCAGAGATGTGTGAGGAAAGCTGCAAAAATCTTCTGTTCCCCACTTACTCCAGATCCTCAAAACCAACAAGAGACAGAGCTGATACATGGGGGAAAAGACTATTTGAAAATCACAAGTACCAATTTTGATGGTCCAAATATTAATCCCTGTTAGAGAAATCAATGTCTTTGACGAGGAAGCTTTTCTGCAGGTAGCGGGCACACAACGCTGCCAGCCCTGGCCCATTGCTGTGTTCAGGATGGATTAAATGAGACAGGTTTTTATCAAGACAGTAGGGATGTCCTGGCTCAGAAAATTCAGCAACATGCAGGGGATCGGCGGATTTGCTGCACCAGGACAGGCGACCCCGCTCAGCCCTGAGCCCTCCAGGGACCTGGTCTGCCCCGCTCCGGGTGCCAGCCTGTACCCACTGCCACACGGGACATCTCTCCATCACTGCCCCAGCCCCACACATGACTCCGGCACTTCTGAAAAACCCAGCTTGGCTCCTGCAGGACCACACTACAGGCATTAGAGGGTCTATTCCTTTGCACTTGGGGGAAAAAAAACCCAAAAACTATTTAAACCTCAAGCTCAGGCGCAGCTCAGCTAAGCCGAGGTGCCGGTGTTCGGATTGCCGTTGCCCACCACTGCAGATCACTGCCTGCACGGTGACACCGGAGCTTCGCTTGGAGCCTGAGCAGATCTGAAGTGTCTAATGACACAACCGCAGGCTACTGAGCAAGAGCTGCTGCGTGCGATAACCACTCGCTTGATTTTTCACAGCAGCTGAAGGAGCACGAGGGAGGCAGCCGAGCGGGCAGGCAAGGCAACGGCAAGGCAACGGCAAGGCAACGTGCATCACCTGCAGTGGCAGCACGTGCTTCCCCAGCAGACGGCACAGGCTGGCATATGGAGATGGGATCAGGTGGGTTCTGCCGGTATTTCAACCCGAGTCCCACAGCAAGAGAGAGAAGGCGCTGAGTCAGCCCCAGCCTGCCTGCATCCCTCCTACTTCCCTTCCCTTGGCACAGGCGTCAGCCAGCGAGGCCGGGATGGGGATGCCTTTTTCCAGGACAGCCAGCAGCACCTCTAACACAGAAGCCGTGGCAGCTGAGCCACCCCAGGAGTCATTATGACACTAGGTAAGGCTTCTGCAAAGAGAAAACATTTAATTTCTTGAAAACTACTCCTACAACCTCTTCCCTGTGTGGGCGACAGCAGCAACTGGCAACTTTTTCTTTGGCCCTGAGTTTCTGCAGGAGTCGCGAGCTGGGAGCGGAGCAGGGCAGACGGCAGCCCCGAGGGGCCGAGGAGGGCTGTCACACAGGCAAAGGGACAGCCAAGGCAGCGGGGACCGCGCTTCTCTTCCCTGCAAGCTGTGGCAGGAGCAGAAGGACAACATGACCTATTCAGGTGTCTGCAAGAGCACTGCAAAGCCAGGCAGACTTCACAACAAAGCACAGCGCTACGTTCGCTTTTACAGCATCCGCCGTTCTGCACAGCGTATGCCGGGGAGCGAGCGGACGGTGCCAGCCTCGAGGGGCCAGCATCGCTCAGAGCTTGATTAAAACTAGCCAAGTGCTTTATAACCTCCATGCATTTTTAAATGTCTCTCTTTGGGAAACATACCTCTTAAAATGATAAGGTAGTTTGATAGCTCAGGGCAGTGCTCAAACTGTGAAGCAAAGTAATTTTTCTAGCACGACTCCTCCATGGACCTCTGCTCCCAATAAACTCCTGAGCACTGGGGGGTCCCAGGAGAAACTCCCCTTGTGCTGGGGTGGGATGGGGAGAGGAGGAGAAGAATGCAGGGATGGATAGAGGAGGTCTCGCCGCTTTCTAGACAAACACACACTAGGACGGTTCCACCTCCTGAGAGATGGACGTCCTTTGCCAAGGAGAAGGAGCCAGCAGTGCCAAAGGAGAGGAGCTGGCAGCTGGCTGGGCATTGTCAGGAAAAAAAATAGGTAGTGGATAAAAACTTGGGCTCTTCCACATATGTGTCACTGGCAGCACCAGGTGGGTGCATCAAAAGACAAGCAGCCTGAAAATTCTGGGCGTGCTCCCACCCAAAAAGCAAAAATACCAGTTACCAGGAAAGAACATGGGCCAGAGCCCCTCCATGTGCACTGTGGAGGCCTCCTACACCAATAAGGTCCTTTCCCTTGCTGTCAAGGCACTGATTCACTATGGTCAAGAAGGATTAAAGGTCTCACCTCTTCTCTGGGAGAGGCTCTTGCGCACTCACTCCCGGGAAAGCCCCAAAGCCTCCCAGGTACCCGAGGTACCACCCAAGCACCCACATTCTGTCTTGGCTACTCACAAACTCCAAATCAAGCTCTTATTTACAGAAACAAGTAAGTTCTTGCAACCTCACAGAAAATTCCCTTCTTTCCGAGAGTCCGGTATCTCACCTTAACCCAGGAGTGACCTGCATGTTCATCTACCCAGGGGGATGCCATCAGCCTGGGAAGCACCACCAGCTTCCTGTTGGCCAAGCACTGCTGGGTTTCTACAGGAAAGGACAGAAGCACTGAAAGGGCTATGAAAGAGCAGCCTACAGCTTCCTGAGGATGCCATCCCGGGATGCCAGACCCCCCTTCCAGCGGGACAGACCAATCTGGGCATCCTCAGCCCTGCAGCGAAGGGCTGTGGTGGGAGGCTGCAAGGCATCAGGCTGCCAGCGGAAAAAAGGTTTACTGAGACGTAGCTGTGAAAATCCTCACCTCCCTCTGGACTGACTCGCACTAAAACAAACCAGACTCAAAGCAGCTGATGGAAGAGCACAGAGAAGCCGCTGGAGGGCTCAGAAAGTGGCATCCTACGATGAGGCGACATTAAAATCCAAAATAATAAAAGCAACCGAATTTATTAAGGTTTCTCAGAGCCTGTGGGCAAAATAATTTTTCCCCACTAAAAAAGTGGGTAGGGCAGAAGAGAGGCTGAGCAATTTGTCAGAGAGTGGAAGCGACAAAGTGGCAGAGACCAAAGCCCGAAGCAGCAGTGCCCTCACCAACACAGTCACCACCCTGGCTTGGCACAAGCCGGGTCCCCTTCCCCAGCAGCGCGAGCGGAGGCGCAGACGTGTTAGTCTTGTCTCGCAACCAGCGCTTCGCCCGCTGACACAGGAGAGCAGTCCGGGGTCGCTAGAGAACCCTGCCGTGCTGCCAGGGGCTACAACACCCCCCTTCCCGTGCCGGGGGTGCCAGCCCTCGTGTGAGGGTCGGGAAATGCCTGCGACAGTGCCAGCATGCAATGCCAGGGGAATGCTGGCCCAAACCAGGCACAGGGAGGTCTCCAGCCACTGCGCTTGCCCAGAAGTTTCTCCAGCTCTGGTGGTAGCTTGAGCCCCCCTGGTGCCACATCCTTCCAAACAGGCAGAGGAGGGACAGCTTTACCGTCACTGTAGCTCTGACACGGCTTTGCAGAAGCCTTGCCAACTCACCGTCACCCCACACCGCCCCATATTGTCCTCATCCTTCCCCAACCAGACTGCTTGGTGTTCGTGAGAGCTCACCTGGAATACTGTGTCAAGCTCTGGAGCCCACTGCACAAGAAGGGCATGGACCTGTTGGGTCCAGAGGAGGCCACAAAGACAATCAGGGGGCTGGAGCCCCTCTGCTGTGAGGACAGGCTGGGAGAGCTGGGGTTGTTCAGCCTGGAGAAGAGAAGGCTCCAGGGAGACCTTAAAGCAGCCTTCCACTATCTGAAGGGGACCTACAAGAAAGCTGGAGAGGGACTTTTTACAAGGGCATGGAGTGATAGGACAAGGGGTGATGGCTTCAAACTGGAAGAGGGGAGATTTAGGTTAGATCTCAGGAAGAAATTTTCATCATGATGATAGTGAGCCCCTGGCTGGGGCTGCCCCAAGAAGCTGGGCATCCCTGGAGGTGTTCCAACCCCAGGGCACGGGGGTGGAACTAGATGATCTTTAAGGTCCCTTCCAACGAAAATCATTCTGTGATTCTATGATTCCCCACCAGTGGAAATGCTTCTTGAGGTTCTTCCTGCCTCCCATCACAACAGTGGGGCTACCACCCCATTCCAGACCTCCATCCTTATTTTCCCCTTCCCGTCAAGTTCAGATTGCTTCCCATCCCCTACCTCATTAGGAAAGGCTAATCCATGTCCCCATTACCAGTAGACCCAGTGCCCTCATCATTACCACACCATTAGATCCAAAAGTATCCTGGTTTCATGGTTGTACCCCCATTTACTGTCCTAACAGAGTCTCGGGGAAAGCTGTACGATGCCTGCCCAAAAAGAGCCACCTACACTGAGAAAGAAGAGACACGGAGCATTCCCACCCTTGATCTGCATACACAAAGGTCACGGGAGAGAGGCAGGGGGTGATGAATCCTTGCAGCCTCATTAGAGGGAAAGAAACTGTTTCTGCAAATAATAATTGATTTCTAAATTTATCCCCTAATTAAATAGGTTCCCTGGATGAATCTGCATGCAAGCTGCAAGGTGATGATTTAGTGCCTGGCTTCCTACGGGAACGCATCAACACATGTTTGCAAATTGTTTGTCTCCCAGATTCAAAGGTAGGGTGATCATCTCCCCATGCCGGCACACCCGGAGCAGACAGGCCCCTCCTGCCACCTGGAGCTTCCAGCAAGCCAAGCCAAGCTTTCCTCTGTGCCAGTTTTATCAGAGTTGCACGCTGGGGAGAAGGGTGTTTGTCACCTGGCTCGTCACTGGTCCATGTGCTCCAGCCCTGCAGGGACTCTCCCGTGGACCAGAGCAGGGGACCCACCACAATCAGAGCGTGCAACTCCATCCCTGCCTAAGCGGGAGGCCGGGCAGGAGGATTTTTTTGGCAGGCACCAGCTGTAAAACTACGGCAAAACTGGAAACGCACTGGCTAAACTCAGCACGTAGCAACGGCGAGAATGAGAAACATTATCTCCAAAACAAGCTCTTGCTTCCTACATCAATTCCACGGCCGCTCTTGTCTAGTCGCTTTGACTTTTTCCTACAGACACCATCAGCTAATAAAACCTCAAGAGACGGATCCTGGGATAAAACCAGGCTACAAGCTCTGCAAAAATTAAACACATTTATCACTCTTCTGCGGAGAGCTCCTTTTGGAAACCAGAGAGCCCTGATGCTCTCAGACAAGCATCAAAGGACTTTGGACAGGAGAACTCCACGTTAGCTTGAAAAGGCAATGGCACTGAGCAGCCCCGCTGCGTTAAAGCCCACGCTAATTAACTCCTGCTGCCCAGGACCATAAGTATGGGGCCCGTAGCCTGTCCATATGCAGCGATGGCTCAAAGCTTTCCTCTCCTGAGAAGACAGGCACTTGCCTGCATCTACACACCATCTTCTGCATGTCAGCAGCAACACTACCTTTCATCTCCTCTTCTCTCCCTGCCAACTTTCCACCCCGCCCCAGTACCATTCGGGTGCTGGGCATACATGTCCACCTTCCTTTGGGGTTCCAGCCCTTTGGTGTTGAGGCTTTGGGACCTACAGACGTAGATTGTCCCTCCAGATGCCCCAAACTGGAGTGCTGCTCTTGGCACATGGTGCTTGCAAGGATGAGCCATAAGTCCAGCCTGGAGATTAAACTAAAAGAGGGAAGATTTAGACCAGATACAAGGAAGCAATTTTTTACACTGAGGGTGGTGAAGCAGTAGCCCAGGTTGCCTAGAGAGGTGGTCAATGCCCCATCCCTGGAAACACTCCAGGTCAGGTTGGATGGGGCTCAGAGCAACCTGATCAAGTTGAAGATGTTCCTGCTTATTGCAGGAGGGTTGGACCTGATAAACTTTAAAGACATCTTCCAACCCAAACTATTCTATGGTCCTTTACAGTGCCCATCTCTACCACAATGTGCAGAGACTGAGGAGCCCTCTGTTCGACCCTTGGCTCTGCCACTCACCCCAGAGAAATTCATAAATATAAAAGATGTTTATGAATCTGCTTGGCCCTGTTGGGACTTTTGGAAGGTAGGGACACGGCCTAAGCGTCCACTCGCACCGCACTGAAGTCAAACAAATAGAGGAGCTGCTCCCACCAAGATCTAAGTGGCTTCTCTGAGGTTTCAAACCTTATACTGGTCTGTGGTGGGAAAAAATGCAGACCTTTTGGAAGTTTTCCCATGAGGGAGAGGGGAAAATAACCTCCCCATCTCTCCCTTCCAGAAACAATGAATGTAGGTTGCAACCAAATGGTGAAAAAGAAGCCCCAGGCATAACCTGGCCAAGCCCATGGCCATTTGCTGTCCCAAGGTGACTACAGCACACATGGACACCTACCCACCTGGTCACACGGTCTTCTTTGAAGAAATGCCAAAAGATGGGATTTTCTATCCCCCNTCCCCCCTCTCCCCCCCCTCCCCCCCCCCCCAAAAAAAAAAAAAAAAAAAAAAGAAAAAAAAAGTTCAAAACTGGAGCATCTCCATGGTATTTTGGATTTCTCAACACTTCTGGATGACAACTATCTCGTTAAGTGAGTTCTCAAGCAAAACATCACTAACACAGACGGAGCTCTGGCCCTAACCTACTTCTGCACTCAAAAATAAAAAATCCATTAGGTGGCTAAATACTTTAGGAACTGCATCCCTTCATCTCCCTGCTTTGGTTCTCTGTCTAGAGCAGAGCATCCTCCTTTATAAATTGCCTCTGAGAGCCTCAGATCTCTTCTAAAAGAAAACAGTATTATTCACAGGATAGGAAAGAGATGCAAGAAAGCTAATTAGTCCTCGTACAGAGGAGTTTGGAACACACAGCATTTAAATGAAGTCTGATTTTCGGACCACAGTGCTAAAATCTTCGCATTGCGTCACTGGCTTTCTCTTCCAGAGGTGCCTTTTTTGCTCACCTTGAGCACTTTTAAAGGCAAAGAAAATTCCTTTAGGTACCAAAGCAAATTCATAATCTAACTCTCCACCACTTACCAACTTGAGCACATTAAAACTCTGTTAAAAGCAGAGCAAGATGAGTCCTTGAGGCCCTGTTCCCCAAGGATGTGTGCACATAAAGCAAGGAAAATGTGTGGTTATTAGAGTTTAGCTTTATTGTTTTCATAAAACACACTGAAGATTGTGTTTATGATTCTGGAGAAAATAAAACCCTCTCTCCAATTGTTAAAATAATGAACACAAGATACTCCAGTGATTTCTAAACAATCAAACACTTTGGACTTGCATGGCACCCTCTACTCAGATTTCAGAAAAGTCTGTACAAGAGTAAAAATAAGCCTGGAGCGGTGGGGGATGAATCCAGCATCTCGTCTTATCGCCAAAGGAAGCAGCATAGTTTACACAGTCATTGCATGAGGCAAAGTCACACAGACAGGATGGGAACTATTCAAAACTCATTGCAAAATTGCTTAAGAGCCAGTTTTGCTGGTTTTCAGTAACATCTCAGTTTCTGAGTGATCAAATCCTATTTGAAAGCCGGACTGGAACATCAGAATAATTTAAACACACTCAAAACCAAACAAAAAAGTTAAATCTTTTTCTATGGCCCCTGCCCAGGTTGCTCGCAAAGCCTTCTCCTACACAACGTTCACACTTTCAGAGGGCTTTTTTTGCCTGTCCCGTGTCCCTGCCACTCTGAAGGTCTTCTGCATCTGGCTGCAAGGAGGCATTTGCACCCATCACTGCATCCCGCCAGACACACACACGGCCCAAGGAACCCAATGGCCTCCATCGCTTATGCTCCTCTACCTCCAGCCTGGAGGAAGAACAATCCAAAGGGTTGTTTTTTTCACCCCTCTTTAAATATTACAAAGACTAGGTGAGGTTATGAATTATGGAATGGAGCTGTCTCTTCAGTTTAGCATGATGATGATGGAAGGGAAACGTGGACCGCAGAGGGACCATGTCCCCAGCACGAGAGCGGGGCAAGGAGCCAAGGGGCATGACCAAGTGGGACCGAACTGCTTAGTGTCTGCCCATTCATCAGAGCCTGACACATGCCTGGCACCAGTCGCATGGTGGGGATTGAATTAATCTCGGAAGAAGCTGAGGGAAATGCATCTTCCACAGCAATGGCCTGGGAAAGGAGGGAAGTTCTTCAGATAGGTGACCCCCTCCATATCCCTGCACCTCTACTTGAAAACGTGGGCTGAACCAGGAACCGAGACCCTCTTGGCCATGTCCGATGATTAACCTGATGGGCTGACCCGGCAGAAGCAGGTCGTCTTTGGGGATCCAGCACAAGTGAACAGTCTGGGAGTAGGGATGGAAAAAGGCAGCGAGGATGGAGATACTGAAAAGCTGGTGGCAGAACCCAGCCTTCAGGTAGTTTTGCAAACACTGTCTGGAAGGTATTACTGCCAGCTCTAAGCCAGCCTAGTACTATGAGTCTTTGGGGCTTGTAATAAAAACTTAGATTTTTTTTCTCCCCAGAGCCAGGTTAGATAGAAGATGTCTGAAAATTAACAGAGTAGCCTAAAAAAAGATTTCAATTCCATCCTTCCCTTTACGTATATTTACTCGCAGGCTCCTCAGAGACAGAGGTCAGCTTTGGAGCACCAGTGCCCCAGCTGCGTTCATCCCCGGAACTGGCACAGCATGCAAAAGCACTTTCTGCTGTGCGGATCCACCTTGTTGAGTAATGGCTTTGTTCCAAGAAGCACAAAACAAGACCGAACTGACTTCAAAGAACCACCGATACACACAGCCACGCTGAGGCAGCACTGAGTGTCCAAACTAACACCACAGTTTCTGTGCAACCTGCCCTGGCAGTGCGTCCTAAAGTTAATGAGTATTTCCCCACTTTTGAGTAAAGCCCCGCTTTTCCCCCTCTTGCAAACTTCTTCCGCGGGCCTCTCTCTGAAAGGGGACATAACTTTATCAGGGAGTGTAGTGATAGGACAAGGGGTAACAGTTTTACACTGAAAGAGAGGAGATTTAGAGGAGATATTACAAAGAAATTCTTGGCTGTGAGGGTGGTGAGCCCCTGGCTGGGGTTGCCCAGAGAAGCTGTGGCTGCCCCATCCCTGAGGTGTTCAAGGCCAGGTTGGACGGGGCTTGGAGTACCCTGGTCTAGTGGAAGGTGTCCCTGCCCAGGGCAGGGGGTTGGAACTGGATGAGCTTCAAGTTTCCTTCCAACCCAAACCATTCTGGGATTCTATACCGTCCAAAATCAACACACTGCCCTAAAGAAATTTGAGTTTCGTGAACTAAAGCCCTTCTACTTGGAAAAAGCTGACAATCAAGTTCTCCTGCAAGAGATTTACCACTGTGGCTGCTCTCGATCATCCCATCACGCACTATATTGCTACCTGTACTCGGGGTTAACATCCTCATTTAAACACCAGAAATGAAACTCAGTGTTTTCCCAGAGAAGCATGCAGGAGTCCCGCTAGCTCCAGCCCTGCCCTTTGCCTCCGCAAAACGCAACTTATCCCCTGCCTGCGATGACCGGCGGGATGATCACCGCCTGCCCTGCGAATCCTGCCTGCTCGCTGGTTTTTTTACTCTGGATGTTAATGGAAAGAAATCTCTAGATCCATTTGGAATGAATTATACTCCAGTAATTGCAGCTGCTATAGGGCAGTATTAGGTCAAACTGCCCTTTTTGTGCTGTGTCTCGAACACTAGAGATGATGAATGGGCTCATTTTCAGCAGAGCTGGATGCTCGCAGCTCCAGGTGAAGCCCATGCAAACCGCAGATGCTCACCACTCCAATACCACATCACTGGCGCCTGACGAGCACTTCCTTTAATAAAACATCCAAACTCACACTATATAAACAAAATTTTGGCTCGCGTTGCTTGCTACTTGTCACCATCCCGCCTGTCCTCGGCACACAGCCTCCTCCTGCCATCCCCAAGGCTGTCCTCTCCAGGATGCATTTGATTGCATAAGGAATCTATGCCATTCTCCCCCCAGAAGGATCTTTTCAGCCCAAACCAGATTCTCCTCTCCCATTCTAACTCTGTGTTAATTATTAAGATAGGGTGGGACTGAAGAGACTAATTACCACTGTAAAGTTACTCTCCTGAAGGCTGATAAGGGAAGTAATTAGGATGGACAAGCATGGATTACAGAGCTCTAAATCTCTCTTGTCAAGACAATGCTGCTGCCCAGCCTCACGAAGGACAAATGAGTCCATAGACAAACACAAAGCAGTTGTGGAGACCGAAAAATGGGTTGGACTATCACAGACCCCTCATGCTACAGCTCAAGGGGATTCCTTCTCCAGGAGCTCCAGGTGGGGACCAGCCTCCAACATGCGACTCGAAGGATCTCAACATAGGCAACCTGCCTCAGGTTGGGTGACAGTTCATACTTGCACCCATGTTTTTGGCCTTCCATGGTGGGTTAACCTTGGTTGGCTGCCATACACCCACCCAGCCGCTCTTGCACTCCTTCATCCCCAATCCTTCTACCTCCTCCGCCCCTGAGCAGTGCAGTGGGAATGGCTAATCATACAATTATGGAATGCTTTTGGTTGAAAGAGACCTTAAAGATCACCCAGTTCCAAGCCCCTGCCCTGGGCAGGGACACCTCCCACCGGATCAGGTTGCTCCAAGCCCCATCCAACTTGGCCTTGAACACCTCCAGGGATGGGGCGGCCACAGCTTCTTTGGGCAACCTGGCCCAGCATCAACACCCTCACAGTCAAGAATTTCTTCCTAATATCTCATCTAAATCTCCCCTCTTGCGGTTTAAACCATTCCCCCTTGTCCTATGGCTCCACTCCCTGATCCAGAGTCCCTCCCCAGCCTTCCTAGAACCCCTTTAGGGACTGGAAGGGGCTCTAAGGTCTCCTTGGAGCCTTCTCTTCTCCAGGCTGAACAACCCCAACTTTTTCAGCCTGTTCTCCCAACAGAGGGGCTCCAGCCCCTCTTGGGGGTTGACACTTAACCCCAATGCACCTTCATAGTCGATGAGATGGTATATCCCTTCAAGTCAACACACACAACACCTTTCCACTCCAGACACCATGCTTTTGGCCGCTTTACCTTCATGTAGTCTCTTTTCACCTCTCCAGATATCAGCTAAGACAAGGAGCACACTCAAGCAGTAGATACAAGATGACAGCTATTCCATTGGGCTGTCATGGGACCCACATCCCCGAGACACGAGGACAAGGGTGATATTTCACGGTGTCACAGCAGTATGTGACTGCCCTGGGAATGTGGTTGTTCGAAGCAGAAGCCCAGGGCCTGGGAAATCCCAAGAGTGTCAACCCCGTGCACATCTCCAGCCACCTTCTGTCTGTGTCACAGAATCATGGGATCATAGAATTATCCATGTTGGAAGAGACCTTTAACATCATCAAGTCCAACCATTAACCCAGCACTGCCGAACTCACCACTAACCCATGTCCCTCAGCACCGCATCTGACCGGCTGGGAAATACCTCCAGGGATGGTGAATCCACCACTGCCCTAGTCAGCCTGTTCCAATGCTTGACAACCCTTTCAGTGAAGAAGTTTTTCCTAATATCCGATCTAAATCTCCCCTGGCGCAACTTGAGGCCATTTCCTCTTGTCCCATCACTTGTTCCTTGGGAGAAGAGACGGATCCCACCGGCCTCACCCTCCTCTCAGGCAGTTGTGGAGCGTGAGAAGGTCTCCCCTCACCCTCCTCTTCTCCAAGCTGAACAACCCCAGTTGCCTCAGCCACTCCTCGCAAGACTTGTGCTCCAGATCCCTCCCCAGCTCCAGTGCCCTTCTCGGGACACGCTCCAGCACCTCAGTGTCCGTCAGCTCCAGCACGTTTGTCCATATGGAAGAGACCTCAGAGGTGAGACACGGCAGTGGCAGCCCAGGGGATGTGGACTGAAGCACAACCTCCCCGAGGGCCAGGCCGCACGACCTTGTGCGAGCCATTCTGTATTTCACGGCTAGCCGGACACCGACGACCACACGCCACGTCCCTTTGCTCCGCCGGCTGCAGCCCCCCGTGGCTCTCTGCCTTTGTGCAATACTCAGCAAAAGTGAGGGTCAAGCACGGGCAGAGCTGCCAGCACCACCGAAATAAATCCTCGCACAGACAGGGAAGCGCACGAGAGCGAGCTAACTCGCCCCAGCTCCCGGCAAGCGAGCACGGGCCGCTCTGCTCCTGCCCTCTCCCCGCTGCAGGAATACCGGCTCGCAGGGTCACGTTCCTATGGCAGCTGTGCACGCCTCGCACGCATTCCCCATGCGTACACACAGATTATTTTCCTATAGCAATTTCAGGCACCCTGCACTAGAGCATTTATAACTAATACATATTCTAATGTTCCCGTTCACCTGAGACACTCAAAACTTTCCTGCCTCATTTGTCATAATTTTTTTTATATTTATTTTTTTTTTATAAATACCTTCTTCCCCTCAGGCCAGTCAAATCAGTCCAGTTAATTTTAATTTCCACAGACGCAGAAAGTCATCTCAAGGTCATTTTTGGGTTATTTTCCAGTTTCAAGTCTGGAGGATTTTGCAGGATTTGCAATTGAGGCTTCTGATTATCTGCTACATATTGAAATGAAAAGGAACCGGCTGAGGAGAGACAGTGATGAAGCACCCCATTGACACCCAGGTAATTAAGGAGAAACAAACATGTTTGTTGGCTGAAACAAGGGGGAAAATGATGCAAACTACTTTATTCTAGCAAGGAAAAGAGGAGGGAGGAAAGAAAAAGCAGCAGCTAATGGGTTTCCATCAGAAGGGCAGCTTTGCTCAAGCCAAAACCTTCCCAGCGTGTTTGCATTTCAGTGGGAAGGTTCTCGGGTGCCATGAGGGAGGCTTTTGTCACCTCTCATCAGAAAGACAGTGAAAAAAAGAAACCCACTAAACTGCAAAACACAACCTTTGTGATGCACGAGATAGTTAGATCAGCACAGCCCCATTCTGAAGGGGGAAAATATATATATATATACTTTTGTATGTTCTAAGGGCTCAGAATTATTAAAGCCTGGATGTTTGCTACTGAACAGCCCGATCTCCTCCTGGCTAGCCTTAGCAGTAAAGTCCAGGAAATTATTCCCTTGGCAAACAGGTGACTCCCAGTGTTAGACCAGCTCACGGCCAGGAGCAGGCAATGCCGGGGCTGCAGGAAGAGACAACCTTCCCAGTGAACTTCAGCACACGGGTCCCAAAGCGAGCCAAGTGCAGGCGCGTCAATCTGCGCTCTGAATGTGTTTATTAAATGTTTTTAATATCGCGGTGTCAGACAGAGAAATGCAATCAAGCCCGAGTCACACATCTCCCCAAGTCCACAGGGACCACGGGTACAAGCCTGTTTTTGTTTCTTTCCCAGGGAACGATCAAGATACAGGGCTCGCAGCTCAAATCACGCGCGTTCTCCAGGGGCAGGCGACGGTAATTAGTTTGTGTGCATCCGAGGCATTTTCAGCTTCAAGCCCTGCTCGGGGAACCTGGCAGGAATACTCAAGCTGCCGGGTCCTGAGTGCCCTGGAGAGACCTAGACCTGACGGTGGGTACCGAGCAGGTACGACGCAGACCTCAAGCTCTCAAAAACTGCCCTTGTCCCACCAATTATTTGCTATCTAAAAGGCACTGTACTCCAGGCTGGGTTTTTTCCCCCCCATGGGTAAGCATCTTCTAGAGAAGGAGCAGCTGTGAGAAATAGCTTATTTACTCTCCTTAAAACAACACAAATCCTATTACCCTGGGAGTGCTTCATCCCTCTGCTCTCCCAGCCCCAGGTGATGATGTCATCCCACCCAAGCAGAGCTCAGCTGGTCTGAAGTACCACCTCCACCACCGACACCAGGCTCACGACAGCCTGGAGACACTGGGGAGAGAGCAAACCTCAGCCCCCCACCAGCACCAGGGCTCAGAGGAGGATGGGGAACATCAGCGAGGGCAGCGCTGGGCCACCAAAACCTTGACCTCAGGTTCAGCTCTACTCCAAGTACGATTCCAACTGCCTCGGAGTGGTTTGGACCCAGCGCTCCAGTGGTACGGAGCCGTCCTTTCCTGCAGGAAACCTTGAAAACCAGGAGACACACTCAGAGGCAGCCACCAGCAAATACCCGAGCAGCCTGCAGCAGTAACCCGCACACCTCCAGCTGCTCGGGTCAGGTCCTGGCAAGATGCTAATGCTGTAAGAGTACAGCTGAAGTCAGGACTATTTTCCTGCTGACTGTGAAATCGGTGGGGGAAAAAAAAAAAAAAGAACAAAAAAAAGGAATGTATTGCCATGTACATTTGTCCAGATATAGCACTACCAAAGGCAGATTGGACATCAAGGCGCAGCCAGGAGATTAAGTCATTTTTCTGTTTGCTGAAAGCATTAAGGGAAAAAAAAGCTTAAAGTGTTTTGCCATGAACTTAATGTTTCATTTGACTATTAGTTCTGAAATAGTGAATGCTTGAAACAAAGCCAAAAAACCTGAAATTTTAGAAAAAGATCATTAAATCACTGTTGGGCCAAACCTATTTTAAAAAAAAAAAAAAAAAAGGAAATGCACGAGTGAGGAAAAACACGTCTCTGCATCGGGATAGCCTCATCCCTGGGAATGACTCCAGGGCACTGCAAAGGAGAACAAGACAGAAATCCACCCGAGCTCGGCTAGTAGAAGGAATGGCACTGCCATCGCCCATTCCGGAGCACGACTCATATCCCACCGGTGCTCCTCCGCCTGCCTCCGTGCATCGGCATTGATTAGGCGGCATTTGAACACCAAGACATGGACAAAGTCAGCCACGGGCTGCAGCCCCGTCACCACCCCAGCATCCACCCCAGCATCCTGCCTGTTAAGTGGTTTATTTTCCGAGTCGACGCATCCAAGGACTTGGTTGTTCAACATTGGTACGAGGCTCCCGTCACCTGCAGGTCAGGAGGGATTGGGTGCGTGCCCACGCACGACGGGGCGTGGAGGGCTCCCCACTGCTAAGCACAAGATCAGTAATCAAAATTAAAACACGAACCAGCACCTAGTGAATCTAGGGGAGTGGTACAGCTGGTGGATAATAGCAAAGGGAAAAAAAAAAAGTTAAGTTTGCATCTGAATCCGCCTTCTATGAGTTGTTTAAAGGGGGGGGGGGGGGGGGGAGTTGTCACTGCTGCCAGCCCTAGCCCTGCTGGGGGACCCCCATCTCTCCACCGCTCCCAGGCTGACCAGGCAAGGCGAACTGGCCGGCCCCAGGCCCAGCAGCCAGCCCTCACCGCTGCCAGCCACCTCCTTGGGGTCAAACACCCCGTTCTGATGCAGCACAAGCCCCTTCTCTTCGCACCAGTGACCGCAGGAGAAACCCTAAAGCAGCTGGTGACTCTGTCCACCGCCCCGCAGAGCCAGCCGGGAGCCAGGGAACCCTCCCCGTGCTTCACCTCGCTGCCTCCTGCTGAACTGGCCTTTTGCCGAGAGACTCTCTCTTGGCTGCTTTTTTAAGGCAAAGCCCCAAAATAACCCCGAACTGAGAGATACAACTTCCACTCACAGCAACCCCTGGGGTTGCGCCTCCCTCCCACGGCCCCGGCTCGAAGCGAGGGCTGCGGGAACAGATGTACCAGGAGACGAGGAGTTCAAGAGGCTCCTTATTTGCGTGGAGCTGTGCTGCTGCAGGGAAGAGGGAGCAGCGGGGAGATAAGTACTCGCTTCTGCACACAGTACAGAGAAGAATTAGATACTTACAAATATTTTATCCTAGCTAAAGTAATTGCACCACTTGTTCTTATGAGTCAGAGCTATTTATTTTCATGCTTCAGGGCATCAGTTGATCACACCAGCTGAGGTCAGGCAGAAATTCCCATTGCTCCCGTAAGCGCTTTGCGTATTGCAGGGAAGTGCGTTAGCTCTAGTGACTGCAGCCTGGCACCCCCCTCGGCGCAGCCCGCTCCGGTCCCCACTGGCTGTGGAGGACATGCCAGCAGGAATAACGTCTACACCTTAAATCCCACCCCCCAGTACCACACAGGAAACAGTCCTTGCTGTCAGCAGTTTAAATTCTGCTAGCGGAGAAGCCTATCCCATGCTCCAGTGGCGGGTGAGGATGCTGTGGCTGTACCACAGCCACATCCAGCTGTGCTCCCTCCTCCAGGCAGCAGCCGGGCAGAGAGACCAGCAGGAAGAGCATCCAAATGAGAAAAGATGGTGTTGGAGGTGAAAACGAAAACAACTCCTTTCGACCCTGAGCGCAAGAGCCAAACCACGGTCACCAAAGCTCATTTCCGCGGCCAGCAACTCCGCGGCCTCTGCTGGGAGCAGACAGGGATAACTGCTCATTTCTGAGCGCTTGCGGACGCAGCGCTCTAACTGTGTCACCACCGAGAGCCCGCCCAAAAACCAACACTTGGCCAACATTAATAAATAAAAACCAGCCAGCATGTCCATGGAAGGGGCAGAGGAATGCAAGAAAACAGCCACCAGGACTGGACCAGGAAAAAAGCATCTCCCCATCCTCCCTCCCAGTGCTAACTACACAGCTCCACTAACTCAGGAGCACTTAGTAAATGTCTCGAAAGAAACAGCCCTTGATCTCTGAGCACTGAGCATGAAATGAAGCGGCAGGGGCCAACGTTTGCCAAATAAAAGGTTCACACAAACAGCAGGTCGGCTGCTCCTGGAGCAAAACACATGCACACGCCAGCGGCCACGCCGGCAGCAGGGACCGCAAGGTACTGATGAGCCTGATGGTGCACAGGCAAACCCAGCCACCGAGCCTCTCCTACCACGCATCTGGCTTGCAACACCTCCAGGAGATGCGGCAGGACAGGATCACTCCCCTATCCCCTTTCCATCCTGCTCATCCCCTAACTGCATCCCCAGCTGTCCTCCCAAACAGCACCGCTTCTCCTCCTCACCCCTGCTCAGACGCTCACCAAACACCAGGTATCTTACGTTTCCTCATCTGCGCTTCACTGATCCCCGTTAGCAATTACGCCGCTGCGGCAGCAGTCCTGTAACTTTAATTATAAGACAATTTCTGTTCTAATCCCTGGTTTTGACTCGCTACCACAGACATCCCCCCCCACCCCCCACCCCCATCCTCTCATTCGGTCATTTCAGAAGTGAAGTCATGCAGATAAGAAGGAGTTTGAACAATTAGGTGTAATGATAATACGGACATCACTTTCATACGGATGTCTGAATAGCGCTTCAAGGGCAGGACCGCAAAACCAGCCTGCTCTTTGCAATTTCTTATGTCATCAGAAATGGCATCAGGATTCTTTTTGGAAGCTTGCATTTGTTTTGGTTTTTTTGAAACAAATGATTTTATTTCCAACATTTTCAAAGCTGTGGGACACCCTCTCCTCACTGCTGGAATCTCACCTTCCAGCAGAGCCCAGGTACCAGCAAACTGCCCGCAGGGCCGCAAATTCACTAATACCTCCACACGCAGAGCATCCCACCAGCATCCTCTGGGTGACGTCCCCCGCGAGGCAGCCGGGGTGCAGGGAGAGCATCGGGAAAGCAAAACCCTCCAACTCCGAAGTCAGGAAGCCCAGGTTTCACACCCAGCTCTTCAGCTCAACTCACTCGACTTCACCTTTCATCCCCCCGCCTGTCACCGGGGATAATATTTTTTTTCCTGACATGCTTTGTTATTCAGAGATAGAAGATTCTCTAAATGCTGAATTATTATCATCAAATTATAATACTCAGAACATTGTCTCCCTTTGGGATTCATGCTGCAGGAGAAGAGAGCACAGCACAGGCACCCAGAGCTGAAATGTGCCACGTTTAGTTCCCTTAGAGATAGCGGGGATGGATGCTGCTTCGGTATTTTCCTCTCTTTCTCAGCTGTCCTGGAAGAGTCTCTCTCTGACAGGTCTTCTGCTGGAGAGAACTGAACTATATTTGAAAGGTAATTTTGGAGCAAATGGGAACAGAAGTGTCAGAGTTGTCATGACGAGATCTTTTGGAATTTCCTTCCCATTTCAGGGCATGGGGGAGGGAGCAATCAAGACATTTTGCATTTCATTGTTTTCAAAACGGGATGGCTCCTGCCGCCACCTCCAGCTTTCCCGGGGTCCCTGCAGGCTCCTGGCTGGAGGACTCTGCAAAAGCCCCCGAAATGGAGCCAGCCTGCCCCACACATGTGGTTCTCTCTCATTTTCATATTCAGAAATAAAACTAAAGCAGATTCCAGATGAAGCCGCTTGCAGCACAGGACAACAGGGCGCCCCTACTGAGGTTCCCACAGGGGAAACCGTCACCCAGCCTCTTCCTAGGCCCACCAGTAACGGCCAGCACTAACCGGCATTCAGCACTTCATCTCCCCCCAGACACGCAGAAAGGCCACTCCACATTGCTGGGATTTCTCAGACTGACAGCACGGGAGCACAGAGCCACCAGCCACATCCAGCTCCGGTACCCGCAGGGAGGCAGCACTTGGCTCCCCCTGTGCAGGGGGCTGCTGCTCTGGGGGAGCATCCTCTGGGGACAGCCTGGAGAAGGACCAGCACCCTTCTCCCCAGTCCTGCCCAGCTTAAGCCTTCATTTCCACATCTTCAAGCCCCTCTAAGGTCACCTTTTCAGGAAAGGAGGCAAAGACAGCCAAACCTCCAGAGCTGGGCAAAGGCTAATAAATTGCCAAGGGTGAGAAGAGAGCCAGGAGAATGAGATTTCCCGGGAAGCGCAGCCAGTGAGGGAAGGCAAGCAGCAGCCTGCGCCCAGCTTGGCCAAGCCTTGGTATCGCCAAAAACACAGCTGCCTGTTTCCATAACTCAGGCCAAGAGCCTCAGAAATCTTCCAAACAAGTAACGGGGAGAACACGAATGCCGCAGGAACGTAGCAGAGCAACAAGAAGCCGTCAAGCTTGCGAGGAGGAGCAGGAAGGCTCTTGCAGGCGGCAGCCTGCAGCTCAGCCTGGGAGGTTCTCCTCCTCCTCAGCTACAAAACTTGCTACCAGCTTTTGCCGAAATGTAGGGGGTTTTTTCCCCCCCTGTGAAATTTGTCCCATTCACCCTCCCACAAAGTTTCGTGCTGCAAAACCCCAGCTAGGCTGGGCACTGGAAATGTTAGCTTCACCGGTCCTGCTGGGAAACTGGGCTTCCCACACCCGCAGAGCACCCTGCCAGCACCTCTTCTCCCTCCCTCTACATCAGCCTGGCTTGAGCAGGATATCCCAGTTCATCCCAGAGCCTCCTCCAACAGCCTCCCCTGGAGGGATCCGGGCACAGCACCCAGGGCAGGTTGCCCTGCCACCTCTCCCCAGCTCAGGGTGCAGCCTGGCTCCCTCCCTGCGACACGCTCCTGCTGTCACATTCATGGCTTCACCCTGGGAACAATGACAGCAGATGATACGAGGCTTTGAATTTAATTGCAGTTGGGGAAAAAAAATTTAAAAAAAAAAAAAAATTCCTAGTGATGAAGAACCCCTTTCATCAGCCACATTATTTGTGTCTTCTTTTCTAGAGCTTCTTCTATGGACCTTGTGCTACCAGAGAAGGAGGAACATGGTCACGCAGTGGTCGTTAGCAAACGGATTATCCGGGCATTGCAGGGAAGGGTCTTACCAGTGGAGGGGGAGCAGAGAGGGGAAGAAGCACACGGCAAGCCTCTCTGGAGAACAAGCAGCGATTAAATATTTATAGATTTTAATACATTGATTTGTTAAGTCGGGAAACAGTCCTTTAAGAGTTTGAAGATGCCTTTCAAGGCAATTCTTAATCAGCAGCCCAGGTGCAGCAAAGAGGAGCTCAACAAGAGGCAGAAACCACTCCAGGGGAAGGAAAGTCTTGGAAGGGGCTCTCCCCTCCTCGCCTGGCAGGGACCCCCACAGCCAGGACGGGATCTGGATGGCACAAAGAGCCCTGCAGGAGATTGACGTTCAAGGCTTTCTAATTGAGTTTTTGCTGTAAGGGATTTATATTTGGACAGCCCTTTTGCGGGAGAAAAATCAAGTGGTGCTTAAGGAGAAACAAACTGCAGTATTTCACACTGGCCATTAAGGAAACACTCCACACCCCTTCCAAAACCTGCACGATGTGAGCGAGGAAAGGCACTGCCCATGCCTGCCTCTGCAGCACCACCCCTACCCCGGCTCCTTGCCTTGCTCTGGAAAAAAACTCCACTTCAAAAGCACAAATAACCAAAAACAGGGGGGTCCAATGAGCGCCCACCCAGGTAAGGCAGCTGGTCACTGGAAGCACCGCCTGGTTTGGCACAAGTTCCCCCATTACGGGAGGACACAGCTTTGTGGTGCTCCTCATGTGCATTAAGGTTGGACCTACCCCTGCCCGTGCTGAGACAGACCTCCTGGCTGGCACCATTTGGCCTCTGGAAGTGTTTTGGTGCCACCAAAGCCGAATGCTGCATGCCTCTGCTAGGCTTGTGCCACCACTGCTGGCAAACCAGTCTCCCCCTTGTGACGCTGCAGAGCTGGAAGCAGGACACCTGCCCAGCAGAATCTCAAACCTCCTGCAATACAGCCATAAAAAAAAGAACATTTCAATGTAAAAATGGCAGTTTTCATTCTAATTCAGGCAACTGGAGGGTACAAATTAAGTGTTCCCTCCTGGCCCACCCCCCCAGCTTTCCTCTGTGAAATTATGTTTTCTGAAGGGAAAACTGTGCGGGAAGTTTTGGATGCTCCTTTCTGGCTCGGAAGCATCAAGCAGGCCCAGGGCTGCAGATACAACATCCCATAGTCCATTGAATCCATTACCTTACTTATCAACATGACATTAATTATTCCAGTTCACGGGATATTTGGTTATTTCTTAATGCTCCAGCTACCACATTCAAAAGAGCCGAGATGCTCTTGCCTTGGCTCACTGGATCAGCTGCTCCTCACGTCACTCCCAGCTTTTCAGACACAAGCAAATGCCTCCTCCGGGCTCACAAACAAAATGACAAATAAAACTCCATTTGAGGAGTATCCGCTGATGCCTGAGCTGACAAGGTCCTCTCCTGTGGCCCCATCCAGGGAGGGGAGGGGGCTCCAGTCCCACCTCCACTGATGACTCCAAGAGTATAAGCAAGCATGCCGTGAGTTTGGGTTTCTGCTGCCAAATTTTAACAGGAAAGGGAGGAAGGGGACAGAAGAGGGAGGGAGCACACAAACCGGGGAGTACAAGAAATCGCACACATTTTGTTCCTGAATCCTCCAAACGTGACTCACTTTGCTCTGTTGTGACAAACTGAAACGCCTCTGAGGAGTTCATTTCACGTCTCATCCATTCTCTGAATAATGGGAAAATCCCTCTTTGTTTCTCTAAGATATCAGCACGCGCAACGCGCCACGTACACCCGGTTCCATTAGACATAATAGAACAAGATTGTCCCAGAAGTTGTTTTCAATTGCTTGAGTGCATCCTTCATTTAGGGAAACAAGAATATATGAGCCGCTGTACCCCAGCCGGTGTGAGGACGCAATCTTTAAGCTGAAGTCCGGGGCCATTTGTTTCCCGGCTTTGACATGGGAAGAGGTTTGGATCCTTCCTTTCCCCAGCTCCGGGACTGGGTTAACCAAGAGGCTCGGCCATCCTCCTGGGGAAACCCAGGCTCCTGCCAGCACGAAGCCACGTGTGAAGCTGGAGGTCAGGCTGTCCTAGAGCAAAGGGGCCCCTTCTCCCTTTGCTTCACGCTCCTGCCAGGCACCGAAGCCTCGAGATGCTGTGCCACGTGCCGTGCAATGCTGAGCAAAGATGCTGCGGGATGCACCAGGGAAGCCTGCGCTTCCCTGGACTTTGACCTGGTTTCCCAGTACATCCCATAATGCTGTTACACAGCACGTAATGGTGACAGCTGTACAATGAGAGGGCTCAGGAACACACCAAGACCTCAACGCGTAACAAAAAAAAAAAAGCCTGCTTTTCCACCAAGGAAAGCAGATCCCCTTGGAATGCATGTTCTAGCTGGCTGCGTACAATTTACTTTGACTTCTTGGGACAAAAGAAAGTTTGAAAGCCTTGGAGACAAACCAGGCTGCCTAAAGACACCGTCTGTGATAACGATGTTGTTAGAGTTGCTGAGATTACTGCTGTATTCAGAAGGAACCGATGGAGCATAGTGGGGGGGAGAATGACGGATCACAGACGCCAGGTTTTGAGTTCAGTTTTTTTAATTGACTGCCACCTTGAGATAGTTCCTCTTCCCAACATGAAAAAAAAAAAAAGAAAAAAAAAAAAGAAAAATCACAACAAAGCAAACAGCATCTTGAGCCTATGGGATCCTTTTCAGCAAAATGTTGGCTTGAAGCCACCGTGACACAGGGGCTCAAAGCACAGCACGTGCCTGAGCTGCGTCGCTGAATCAGGACCAAAGCTCCCAGAACAAATTCACAGGAATACTCGTCCCGTGCTTACAGGACATGACAGCCATCACCCCCGGCCACGCTGCACACCGGGGACTGTAGGCCTGTCAAGTTTAACAAATTTTAAGTTTTCCCCTTGGAGAAAGCACACGCTGTGAGTCCAAGCAGAACAACAAAACTCGTCCGTCCCCTTCCCCCCCACCACACAGAACCCCTTTCAAGCTGTTCTTTCACACTAAACATTTATTTTCTTTTCAGATTTACCTCCCCAGCCCCACAGGGAAGGAACAGAACAATTCCTGACAGCAGCCAGACCGAAGCCAGACCAGCAAATGCCACCGTCGGGCACTGGAGTCTGTGGGGAGAGGAGAGCAGCTCTCCAAAGGAGGAGGTCCCTGGGCACTGCCACAGCCAGAATCACCTCCCTGCTGTTCCCGTGCCCAAAAGCTCATCCCAGCCCTGTCCTAACCTCCAGACAGATGAGCTCAGGGCCACACTAAATCATGCTTTTTTTTTTTCCCCCCCTGGAATTGGCACCCAGCCCTCCTGTAGCTTCTCCTGGCTCAGTTTCAACACCGATAGGTTTTATTATTACTCCTTGCTGCCCTAATTCTCTCCGCACTCAATTTTCCATTGACACATTGACCCTCTGCTGGGTTTTGCTAGCCCTGGGCAGGCAGCAGACAGCGCGCGGTCACCTGCCCCCACGAAACGGGAATTGAGGAGCAGGAGAGAGGCATTCTGCTGGTCCTGCCGGCATCCACATGGACATGGCCCCGTGGGAGAGGGAAGGCTGAGAAGTTTGCGAAGAGAGCACAAAGACATGGAGCGGGAGCTGGTGAACAAAAGGGAAGCCAAGGAAAGCAAAAGAAGATGCAGCACAAAGAACGGGAAGGGTCAGGGGAAGAGAAAGAAGAGAGCAAAAGCAGCAGAAATTTTGCTGACGGGGCAGGAAATGTGACGCCGACACGTGGTGATAAAACAGCCACATGGCACCAGCAAAAGACACGGGCAGGGCTGTCACTGCCTTGTCCCAGAGGAACTCTCATGGCTCTGGGTGTCACCGGGCCAGTCCTGCCTGGCTCCTGGTCACCTTTTCCCAGCCCTGCCAGGGCATCCAGAAGAGCTGCGGGAAAAGACGTGGATGGTTTTTCTCCCAAGAATGCCAAGGCTCGTTTCTGCTTTCTCTTCTGGTTTCTACTCAGTCAGACTGGTTGGGCAGAGGGAGCTGGTTCCCTCAGCTCATTCCCTGGGGTTTCCCCCCAAAAACAGAAGAGCACTAGGAAGTGGACTGCTCCTAGGAGAAGACCCATCTCGAAGCCAGCATTACAGCTTGGACCGCTGTGTCCGTCTGCCTCGGGCCACAAGGCAGGCGGCACAGGAGCCTGGCGTTTTGCCTTCAATCCCGGACTTCCCACCCTTCCACTCGGCAGAGGGACGCCGACGCACAAACACAGCATCCCTCACCCGCAGCCCCTGACCTGGCTGGTGCTGGCTGTCCCCAGAAGCCACCTCACCCGGTCCCGCTGGCTTTGCCACCTCAACCCACTCCATCACAATTACGATTCACAGGGGGCATCCGAATATCCGCCAAGGAGCAACCCTGCCGGGGGTGAGAGCGGGGGGATCAGAGCCAGCACGGCCCAGGGGGCTCCGGGGAGGAGGAAGAGGAGGAGGAGAGCTCTGGCTCGCAGCTGCTTGTGCGGAACACAATGTGGAGATGGAGAATGGCTTGTGATTACAATTTGAAGGGCTTCTATGCACTGAAAGGGAACTGATTCAATTGTGCCGCAACTCCTGAGAAGCTGTCAGCAATCAAGGCGTTCTCCCTGCTACAATCATTGGAGTCAGGGCGCCAGCGAGAACAGAAAAAAAAGTATAGCTTAGGTGATGGCAAGGTATAGCAGCGCGGCACGCTCTGCAGCTGCGATTCCTTCGCCATCAGCATCCGTCGCAGGACGGAGGGAGCACCAGGGAGACCAGGGGGACAGAGGAGCTGCTGGTTTGGGAAACGCTGCTCTGGTGAATGCCGGATGCCCCCAAGCCCTGCTAAACCACAGACCTCCAAGACCGGAGGGGTAGGGGGTGCTGCAGGGGATGGATTTGTGAGCACATTTTGGGACCGCTCGCTCCCATGAACTCCCCTGCATCCCCCGGGGCTGCGAGCAGCCACAGGCAGCGTGAAGGCAGCCCAGTCATGCCACACACAGGCACCTTCTGCATCCCAGCTCCCTTCCCTGGCTGCAGTTCATTCAGGTAAAATTTTCACCCATCCTTCCCCTCCCCGCGTGTACCCCAACGGCGCTGGTTCCTGGAGCCGAGCCCAGCAACCATCCCTTCATTTGGGAATGAGAACAAAGGCAGCTTGCACCCCACCAGTTCCAGATCCAAGCTGCTGGAAGCCACTTCCAACACCTTGCTGCAAACATCAGACTGGGCTAAGAAAACTTTAACGCAGACAAGCTAGATGCAAAAAACCCCTCCAGCTCTTGTCCTTCCCCATACGCCCCACTATTCCCAGGGAGCACAAATATTCACGGGGTGCATTTGGAGGGGAAAGGGATGAAGCAGATGCTACGGAGCTGGTGGGCACCAGAGACAACCATAACGCCAACTCTGCCCGTGCCCAGCACCAGCTGCCTGCAGCCCCCCGGCCCCCAGCATCACCAGCAGCTTGTAGCCGCTCACGGCCACTCATGCACGGAACTCCATGCATGGAGCTGGGAAGGAACCCCAAGAAAGCATCACGTTTGGGGGCTGCAAGAGATCGGGATATCATTTTAAAAAGCCGGCACTATGGCAGAAATGCTTGCTTCAGCACAAATTCTGCTCAGCCACTACATCCCAAAACCAAACCGCCATCGTGCTCAGAGCAGGGCACGTTATTTCAGAGTTTATCCCCTCTCCATGGAGAAACTCTTCCCAGAAAAAAGCAACCCCGTAAAAGCTTCAGGAGGCAGGATGGCACCAGGACACGCCTGTTCACCTCCCCATCTGCAGACCCAGCCAAAAGTTGGGATTTTTCCAAGCTTTGCCGAACTACCACTAAAGAAAACACAGCTCTCCGAAGCCTCCTTGAAATCAGCAAAATGCATTACGTGCACATTGGTAGGTGGAAACTATCCTAATATCCAAGGAGATTATAATTACCTCATTTGCCTACTATAAATGATACTGTGACAATATTTAAGTTAGAACGCTTTGGTTATTTGCTAAAAATTATGTGGTAGCAATCAAGTGAAAATTTAGGCTGTAATACAGCCATAGCAATATTGCTAGTAATTTGTGTAACCAATAACAATTATTTTTAATGTGTTAGCCAACATGTTTAAATAGGCTTTTTTATATACACATACATATGCGTGTACACATACACACACACTGATGGGCAACATGGGCTCAATTTCTTCCCCCCCATGAAAACTGAGACCTTTGAAGCATCTTTCTTCTTCAGCGCAATGCGAGATGTAACGCTTCAGCGGGAGGGTATCTCCCGGATAACTGGACCCACACCCTGCCAAGGGGGTGCAAAAGATAGTGTCTCCCCTGAGCTGATGGCAACCCATCCCATCCAAGGAAAAATTCACCGAGTCCTACAGGAAAGGAGATCTAGGGTGAGAGGATAGGAGACAGCATGATTTTCCCTTCTCTGCCAGCCCACCCCGGGGTCAATAGCTCTTCAACCTGGAGATTACTGGGGAAAATGTCCTGGAGTCTTTCTTGCAAGGCTTCTGCAGGGCTGCTCCCAGGTTTTAACCTCGATTTTTAATATGCAGCCCACCCCGTTGTGCAGGGTGAGAGGTTTCTTTTCTTCTAAACAATAAAATAAGAGAAATAGACTCATACATTTTTACTTGGCATTGCCCTCAGAAGAAGGAAATCTGATTACTTATTCCTTGCAATCCCAAATTATCCCTGCTAGGCCAGACACAGTAAATAAATCCCTGCTTCTAGAGATACCCTCTCCATTATAAGCGTATGATGGGACCGACATCCCATTGACCCGAGGACAGCGGGAGCATCAGCTGTAACCCCTTCAGCCTGTGTCACTGCCTCCCAGCCAGCAAGCAATCCCAGGAGGGATTAGCATGGGAGCCCAGTGGGATGATGCATTTCCCCAGCTGAGAGCAGCCTTCGGGAGCACAGACACCAAAACTCAGTTTCTTTCTCTGCTGTGGCATTTAACCTTACAGAAAGGAGGGAGAGGCTGGGGAGAAGGAGGAGGGATGCAGGGGAGGATGGATATTTCTATTAAAAGATATCCCTCCCGTGTCCTACCCTTCCCGAGAAGTCCAGGAAGAAGCTTGCTTTATTTGTAGGAAGCAAAAAAGAGGAGCAATATTACGGGCTGTTATAGCCTTCCAGCACTTGGAGTACGGGAGAGAGCTGCCACGTGAGCAGCTCTTCCAGAAACCGGCTGTTCCCGAAGACGCAGGCGGGCAGGAGAGATCACAGCAATCACACAGCACGACCCCCCGCCTGACAGTGGCCAGCTAATTTCATTTGGGGATTTGTGCTCCATTTTCAGCCTGAATTTATCTAATTGCAGCTTCCAGCTGCTGGATACAGTTATGCCCGAGACCGCAAATTGGGAGGCTTTGCTCTCAACAGCCTGTATTTTCCCAAATACAGTGAGATGGTCAACAATACTATTTTTCCCCAAGCTTTCACATCAGGGAAAGGCCAGAGCCATGTGCCTCGAGAATGGGCTGCTTCCACTACACAAGAAAGAAAATAACAATTCCCAGCAGAGTGCTGGGCTGTGCTCCAGCCTCCCTCCTCCCTGCGTGACCCACCTCAGCCCAGTGCAAGCGGACAACTGGTACATCCATGGCTCTCCCTATCTTATGGGGGGGGAGGGGAGGGGGTCAGCATCTGCAGGAAAAAAATCCTCCCCCCACCACCACCAAATGAGGCACGAGCGATCAGAAAAGCTACACCAGAGCCATACGGTGAGGTTTCTCAGAAGTTGCAGCTACTTAGTGCAACTTGGGCATCCTGGCTGCCAAGCTAATGTCAGTCCTTCCCATCTGAAAAGGCTTCTTAGCTCAGAGAGAGAGTTGTACCAAACACTAATAAAATTTCCCACAATATCAACCAAGCTCTGGATGTTTTTCCTAAAAGGTGTGAAAACAGTAAAGCCAATGGCATATTTTATTTTCACTATTTTCTTTTTAAAAAAAACAGAAGACCACGGCTCTGGGACTGCAGAGCTAAATACCAAACTGCAGGAAAGCAGGAACTTCACTCTGAGTCTAATTAGGGGTCAGATGCCAATACAGAAACCAACAAAGTATAATCTGCACAGGTCAAGGCAACGTAACTTCCTTGAGGGATGGTGGAAAAGAGGCATGTTAAGCAACCCGACAGTATTATCTGCAAAAGAAAGCCTTTAAAATAGATGAAGGTGATTTAGTGGGTCTAATTTCAGCGGATTTTCAGACGGCTTATGCTAAAAGTGCTTCATAAAAGATTAAGGAAAATAAACGGCTACCCAGTAAGGGGCACAGCCAGGCAGGGATTACAGCTGGCGAGGCAAAAGGAAACAAAGGCAGCGCTTCCCACCTCGAAAAGAGATTCACGGGGGCCAACTGCATTATGGCAACACTGGAAGTACTGGAGAGCAAGTCAGCATTTGCAGAGGACCTTGGGCAGGTTTGGTTTGCTGCAGTGCCAGGCGCCGGGCACCTCCGGCTGGATTCCTTACACACCACAGGAGGTGGACGATGAAATTCTATTTAGGCAAGTAAATGAACATGTCCTGCACGCTGGACCGCTCACCAGAGGAAGGTGGATGTAGCAAATAACCACGCTGATCCTGTACTTTAGTTCATTTGCCTCCAATACTGCCGACAGAGGAGACTCCAAAGGTAGATGATGAAGCCGCCTCCCTGAAGCAGGATGCACCAAGAGCCCTGGCTGCCACTGGACCGGGAGAGAAGAGCCAGATGTGCCTCAGCTGGTAAGGAGATGGCAAAGGAGGTTCCAAGGCCTGGTGCCATCCCTGCTCCCAATAACAAATAAGCCGGCACAGCGGTACCCGCAGGGAGCAGGGCTGCTCCTCACCAGCTCCAAACCTGGTCCCAGTGCTGTCCCATGGCAGTGGAGATGCTGACAGTGGGGCTGCCCACTCACACGTGGGAAGGAGAAAAAAGCTCAGGGAACACCTGAAATTTATTTCACAGCCTGCAACCCTTCTCCACAGCAAAGCATGAGGACACAGAAAAACTTCTTACTGTTTTCTGAATGTGGCAAAACAGGCGCTCGCAGCCTGGCCAGTGCCCAGGTGTTCCCATCGTGGCCCTTCATCTCCCTCTGCCAGCTGGAGACCTGCCAGGCCGGCCCTTCTCATCACCCTGAGACCTGCCACCAGCCAGCCCTCCCCTCCTCATGCTGGGAAAGCCCAGGAGAGGTCTGAAATACAGCAATTCGTGACTTTTCAATGCTTGCTCCTCTACCTGCTGCACAGAAACAGGCTCTGAGGGCTGCTCTCCCCAGAGACTCCCCCATGAGCTGCCCACGTGGACATCACACACTTTCCTCCTCCAAACTGGACAAGGGGACTCCGGCCACACACGTATGGATTTGCCTGTGAGCACCAAGCTACAAAGTTTATGGAGAACGTTTGCAGGCAGGATGGTGTGTGCAGCCCGTTTGGAGGCAGCCCTGGAAGCCTCTCAGCAAATATTTGACATATATTTTTGGGAGGTGTTTGGCGGGGGGAGCTGCCAGCTCATGCAAGCAAATTAAATTGAAGAGAAGCTGGTTCAGTGCTTTTCATTAACACCCCTCCAAGGGCTGGGGGGAGGGGGGAGGAGGGAAGTAATTCCAAGTCTAAGGTAAAAAGGAAAAAAAAATAACCAACAGTTTTCTTCATGCGAAGCTAACATAGAGTAAATCAATCAACCCTGCTCCCCCATGACAGGGGAGGACGCATCATTGAACAACGCTCATCGCTCCCCGTTGGTGATTTCTCATCTCACCCGTGCTAGGAAAGCCTTACCGAGCAGCGGCCCCGGGGCCGTGGCAGGCGATGCAGCCTCCCAGTCCCGTCCCACAGACTTCCAGGCATTGCAAAACACCCGAGTGATGCACTACACTAACAACACCATGAGAGACAAATCAGTTCTTGGGCAATTTAAGACCTTGTTGCTTTTTTCAGGGACCCAGGAGGGTGCCACATTAGCAGCCTCTACACACCTAACGAGAAGCTGTTCAGCTAAAACTTCTGGAGAAATCCAGAGACAGAAAGTGTCCAGCTTCTCCGGGATTTTTCAGCAGGGAGCACTAATGACATCAATCAGGGAGCCAGTTGAGCTTCATACACCCGCTATCTTGTGGCACTTCTTCGTCAGCATCTCTAGCAGCATCGAACAGCGGGAGTGCGCTTCCAACAAACCCCAAGCAACGCACTTCATTCCTCCGTACAGAAAAACATGAGGGCTGTGATGCCTCAGCACAGCCATTCGGCCAAGGAACAAGCGTACATGTCAACAGCCACCTGCACGACCCTCCTCCACAATCCCTACCATCTATACGGCACTGGGGACATCTTGCTCGAACACCACAAAGCCAGAAGCAACGGTGAAGACCAGGCTGTCCGACTTTGGACTGTAGACCAAGCAGATAAAACCAGTGGTGCCACAATTCCACGTATAAAAGTCATAGAATCACAGAATGCTTTAGGTTGGAAGGGACCTTAAAGATCACCTAGTTCCAACCCCCTGCCTTGCACAAGGGCACCTCCCACTAGACCAGGTTGCTCCAAGCCTCATCCAACCTGGCCTTGAATGAACGCCTCTTTAAAAGCTCTTGCAAATAAATTCCAATAAATTCCCAGGTAACCCCTTCAAGTCAGACAAATTAGTGCAGAGACAAGGAAGTTTCACCCCACACGCTATCCCTGTAGCAGGTGCACCCCCAAGGCTCTGCAGCAGAGATGTTTCTAAAAAAAGCATAGAGGTTATATGGGACAGAAGTGTCAGCATTTAGTCCAAGTGCGGACCTGAGAGTCTGCTTTATACCTCAGAAGCGTTGCTGGGTACCAGCACGGAGCCTGGTAGTGGGGACTGGGAAGAGACAGTCACTTAGTGGATCTAACTGGAAGACAGAGGAAAAAGTCAGTGCTCCACCAGGGTTGCCATCACCAGGAGCATCCCAGCAGTGAGCAGCTCATGCCGTGATGGCCGATGTCGGCACATCCCCAGCCCACGCTCCGTCCTAACGAAGACACAAGTGGCGTTTGAAAGGGAACGTGCTTGACATTTCCCTGAATCTCCCTCTCAGCCAGAGCCAGCAAACTACGGATCGGGCAAATTTATGCTTCCATGCATGTCCAGTGTCTACGGTCTCTGCAAACACTGCTAGGGAAAGCCCCTTCAAACGGGATTTCTCCCCACTGGGGGCTTTTCCTCTGGTACAAATCTATTTGAAAAGAAGATAAAGCATCTGCAGTTTGACTGAGGTTTTATTCACAGAAAGCCCTGGCTCAGAAATAATTGCCGTTTGCTATAATTGGTGAGATGCAAGAAGGGACTAGACACAAGTGGAGTCTGGTGCAATTTTGGGAGATTTGTTACGCTTAGCTCGCTTCTATCAATTTCAGTGGCTCAGACGCTTACGACCTGTTGCTCAGCTTATTGTGAAAATGGCTTTTATTTACTGCACTTCCATTAAAAGATGAAATCCATGCATAGGGCTCACAGGGCAGAAAATCACAGTTTACGTCTCAGCTTATCTCCCTTCAGCGGCCTCAGCTCATTTTCACCCTGGCTCGCTCCCAGCTGCTATAAAAAAGTATTTCCGAGCACTGTTTCGAGTAGCCAAGGCCCCTTCCAGCCCACAGGGCAGGAGGCGCATTCAGATTTTAAGGGAGTGCTCAGTGCTGCAGCCGCTGTGGGGAGGACGGAGGGACAGGGACGATGGGGAGGACTGAGGGGATGGGGATGCTGCGGTGCAGGCAGGCTCCCAGCTCTCGGGGCACAGGACGCTGCTGGTCCTTTTGCAGCCAACATGGACCCTGCTGTGCTCGCAACCACCCTCCAAGTCCCGGCCAGCGCTTCTCTGCTGCCAAGCCATCAGCTCCCAACCTATGGAGATGGCACAAGCCAAGGGCACACCCCATCCTGGGCTCCTGGAGGGCTGGGTCCTGCTCTGCTGGATCTCCAGAGCTTCCCCTGCTGCAGCCCCAAGCACCCCTCACAGCAGAGCAGGTATCACAGATGCAGAAGCAGACTCGGCACCTGCTTCTGCACCAGTTCCCTCCCAGTACTGCCCACAGATACCACAGCCCTTCTCCCTGGAGCTGCACCCAGCCCGAGCATCAGCAAGAACAGACCAAGCAGCGATGGGACGTAGTTGCCTCCTCCCGTGCCAGCTCTTGCTTTGCATGGCAGACACCGCCAGCCACGCAAAATGGTGTTGGGGAGGGAGGATGGGCCTGCAGGCAGCCCGAGCCCTCCCGAGCCCTCCTGTCCTTGTGAGAGGCCATTGGAACACCAGACACGCCATCTCCAAGGGTAGCTGGAGATGGTCCCCAGCACCAGCGTGGAGTTGCTAAGGTTACCTCCTCGGCTGCCTAATTAGAGAAGCTGTCACTCTCTCGCAGAGATCAGGAGACGTGTGTGCACGCAGGGGAAAGGGGAACTTTCAACCATGCAGATCATTTTTATCACACTAGAGCAGAGAGAACACCCCAGCTCCTAATGGAACAGCATGTTACAGCCATCGGACTCGACAGCAACACCCTGCGCCGCCGCTGCCCAGCCACTTGAGCTGCAGGGAGAGCCACCAGCTGGAGAAGTGCACGGGACAGCAGCTGCCTCAGGCTGGAGACGATGTGGATCCTGGTCTAAGACCACTTATCACCCCTCCACCCACCCATTTCTTCTACTTCTGCCTTTGGCCTTCCACTGGTCTCCTTCCCTCTGCTCTTTGCGCACCATCAGCCTGCAGGCAGGAGAGCAGGAAAGGAGCCAAGAGGGTCCATCCCTCTCTCCCACCTCCACTTGGGAGTTCTACATCACATTGGTAATGCAAATGGGGAGCCCCCACGCACCTTTGCAAACAGTGGGTAAGGAAGAGGTCGTGGGAGGTGCTCTCCCTCGGTCAAGGTCATTTCATGAGTCAGCAGCAAAGCCAAGAAGAGAATCCCAGAATGACTCAAAAGCGCTGTATTTTGCACCAGATGAATCCGTACACTCATTTGTGCTTCCTTTTGCTGCAGTACAGTAAAGATCATGGAGGGAAGCTCTTCCCCCTAACCAACACAGCTAAAAGGTTGCTTTCACCTCCTGAAACCAGATCCCAAATTCCATATACAAGGCCAGGAACCACAGTGGGACCATGGAACAAAACACAATGACAAATACAGCACCTCAAAGAGCCTTAGGAGAGCCTTTCCTCCTTTAGGGAAGCACCCAAGCATGACATGCACGTCCCACATACAGCTGCCCCTTTGCTCAGCCAGCTCCATCCCAGCTCCAAGAGTGGAGGATCCTCCTCCATGATGTACAGAAGGCAAGACCATCCCCATCCGTGGTTAACACTCAGATTCAGGAGTGCTGGGCAGAGGGACCCCAGGAGTGTCCCAGCCAGCACCATCCATCAGCTGGCACCCTCGGGAGAAACCATAGAAACCATCTAGTCTCTGCAGCCAGGCCTTCGAGGAATGAGAGCAGCATTATTCCTGGATGGCAGCGCTGCTGGGCTGTGACTTTGCTGGTTCAGAAAAGTTTAAGAGCAGCAGGATAAAAAAGCAGGTGCAGCCAAAAATGCAAAGAGATCCCTGAAGCTGAAGCACTTGCCAAGTTTCTCCCTAACGCTTCAAGACACCCACTTATCCTCCCCAAGGGCTTGTCAGACTCACATGGCAAAAAATACACGTTCCACACCCACCCGAGCCCAAAAGAAAAGACCCTTAAATAAATCTGGAATTCAGGGCTGGCAGGAAGACAAAGTTGGGGGCGGAAGAGGAATTTTTGGTGTCTATTTTCTAACGAAGGAACTGCCTGACAGCTCTTCTGCAGCAGACCAGGGCTCGTGGCCCCATAACTCGCACAGCCCCCTCAGACATCGCAATAGATTGCTTTTAATTATAGGGCAGGTGCTCAGAGGCCCCTGGGTATCTGAGCGAGCCAGATATCCAGGGCTGAATAGAGATACTAGAGCTAAATGGGAATTAAAAAAAACAAACTCACCACAAGCCAGTGTGTTTAGGTGGTCACAGATAAGGAAATGCCAAGAAAAGGTGGTTGGCGAGTGATCAACGATGCTGTTTGCCACCCTGGCCAAGAGGAGCTGCAGGAGGTCACTTAGCACAGCCTCAATAGACACCCTGGACACCTTCCTGTACACTCTGTCCTCATGGGGGGCAAGATGAGGAGTGACTGAGGGAAGTGGGGTTGTTCAGCCTGGAGAAAAGGAGGCTGAGGGGAGACCTTCTCGCTCTCCACAACCACCTGAAATGAGGGTGTAGAGATGTGGGGGCTCGTCTCTTCTCCTAAGTGACAAGCAATAGAACATGAGGAAATGGCCTCAAGTTGCATCAGGGGAGGTTCAGATTGGATATGAGGAACAAAGGGTTGTCAAGCATTGGAACAGGCTGCCCAGGGCAGTGGTGGAGTCACCATCCCTGGAGGTACTTAGAAGCTGGGCAGACGTGGTGCTGAGGGACATGGGTTAGCAGTAACTTGGCAGTGCTGGGTTAATGGTTGGACTCGATGACCTTAAAGGTCTCTTCCAACCATAACAGTTCTATGATTCTTTAAGAGGCTGCTCTGTGAAGGAGGTAATGCATGAGCAGCTGGGGCTGAACCAAGGGACCACAGCTTAAACCAGCAAGATGCAACACTAGGGCAAGGGAGCCAGTTGCTGGAAGAGGCTGTGACCAAGCCCAAGCTGCTGGAAGTCCCCAGACCTACCAGGCCATTCGCCCTCCACACACCAGTGCTTCGTAGCCAGCCTCTGCCCCCAGCCCAGCTCCCCAGTGCCTGTGGGTGGGCTGAAACGGCACGAACCAGTGAGCCCCGGGGAACAGCTGAGGAGCAGGAGCAGCTCAGACATGACTCTGTCTACACTGGAGGTGGCCAGCTCCAGCCTCCACCTTCCCTCCTTATTGCTATTATCTGCTTGAGGCAGATGCTTGCTAAAGAGCTGTGAAATATTAGTTTTCACAGACCAACTCCAACTGCAGCGATCGCTGCTGGGGTCAGAAGCAGCGATGACATCGCTCAGGCAGCAAGGATGGGACCAGCACGTGTCCATGCTCCATCAGTGTCTCATCTCACACCCTCCTGTTGCTGCTCTGCTGAACCAGCAGTCGCCTGGAGGAAAGCAAGTGCCCAACAGGGCAGGAGGCACCTTGCCCCATCCCTGGAGGTGTTCAAGGTCAGGTTGGATGGGTTTTGAGCAACCTGCTCTAGGGGGAGGTGTCCCTGCCCAGGGCAGGGGGGTGGGACTGGATGATCATTAAGGTCCCTTCCAACTCTAACCATTCTGTGGTTCTATGAACCCACTGCTCCCTCCACCGGGGCTGCTCAGTGCTCACCCAGCACATACCAGTAACACCAACAGTCACCACTCACTTTTCCACACTGGATACTGGGTCACCCGTGTCATAGCCAAAGCCAGCAGCACCTCAAAGTGTCTGCACTGATCTTCAGGGATGGTCAAGTTTGATTCTGGCCAAGGAAAGTATTGTTGAGTGCTGTCTTTCATGTAAACTTTATTTTTCTTCTCCCCCCCCCCTTTTTTTTTAGTGTGTCATTTTAAGATTGTAAAAATACTTTAATCTTCAAAACGGTGTCACAACTCCCCTTCAGCATTTTCATAACAATGCTGCGATTTCAGCTTCAAAACATCTTTCCAAACTTATTGTTCACACATACGCTGAACTTTAAAGCTCAGAACAGAGGGGCTGCGATGAAACTGGAACAAACCGCTCTCTGAATAAAGACAAGTTTTCCTTTCATCTAGTGCTAATTAACAGAAGCATCCATCCCTCTGCACCAGCCCCTGGTCAGCACTCGATGTGTCCGTAAGACCTCAAAGAGAAAAACTCCCTCTTCCCTCACCGGAGCCTGTCTGTGCAGGGCACAACGCAGCATCCCATCAACAGAGGGGCTTCCCAGAGGGCAGCGTCAGGGAGATATAGGAGGGAGGTGTAGGAGCCCCTTGGAAGAGGCTGTGGGACCCTTTCAGCTCAGTCAGGATGCACAGACACTGATCGCATCTACGTGCCACCAAGCATCCCGTGGGAACGCAGGAGCAAACCTCCATGAGATGCTCCAGGGACCTGTACCCTGTTCCTCACCTTCTGCTGGCCACCACAGCAGAGGCTGCTGGCCAGGGTGGATCTTGGTGCCCACCCTGAGACCATTCTCCTGGCCCAACCTTTCCGTCTAGCTCAGTTCATGCCAGGAATAAAAATCTCCCTGGGCAGCTCCCTGTCTGCTGCAAATATTTGCATAGGCTTGGAAGAACGAGAGCATGGAGAAGACTGGGGAAATGCCGCATGGCCATTACCAGGCAAATTAGAGCTGCAGCTTGTTCCCCAGCCAGGTCCAGAGCTCCTCTCCTCTTGCCCAGGTCTCACCTGCCCTCCAGCTGCCACAGCCCAGGTAAGAAGCACCATTTCAAATAACAGCTTTTCTTGAATCTAAATTCTTCCCCCACCCAACAACAGCAAAACGAGAAGAATATTAACACCTGCTGGTTTGCCCTGAGGTGCCTTCAGAGCCGTTCTGGAGAGAGCGGATCAGAACAAGCAGTGATTAAAACCTGCAGCCCCACATCCACAGAAAAACCTTGCCTTTTAGAGGCACGGCAAAAATGTTGTCTTCCTTCCCAGCCCAAACCCCCTACGTTCACTGTCCCACACCAGCTCCCTGCAGAGAGATGCTGCAGGACACGGGCCCATTTGAACCACCAGGTCACCGAGAAGGTGACCATAGAGCTGCTTCAGATGCGGGCCAGGTATCCATGGAGAAATTTGCACTGTTCCTCCTGGAGAGAGGCTTTGCAGACCAAGGTCCACTAAAATACTGGATTTCTATGACTTGCAGCTCATCCCAACCCAGCAGAGAAGCCTGCGGAGCAGCGGGGAGCGCTGTTCTGAGGAGGCAATGCCCCAGGAGATGCCACGGGAGAAACACAGATGTGTTGCTCTGCAAAGGGAAGGCTCTTCCAAGACTCAGCTCTTCTTCAGCATCCCCTACAAAGAGCCTGTATCTCACCCCAGCGCAGGCTCCGGGCCGCCACGCCGGCTCAGCTGGGACCAGTGTTGCAAACAGGATTTTTATTTTTTTTTTCCTCCTCCTTTTTCTGCGTTTGAGTGACTCATTGCAACACGCTGTAAACCCCTTCATCGGCAAGGAGGCAAAAGGTTTTACAAGAGCCTTTAAATCGAGCCCAAGCAGCGGAGAAAAATTCCCCCGGCCCTCACCCTTTGGGGCAGCACACGGGATTTTGGGCAGCGCACACAGCCCCGGGGAGCAGAGGCAGAGGCCGGCAGCATCCCCACCCTCGCAACCTGCCCAAATCCCAGCTCCTGCCCCTCTTCCCGCACGTCGCTAGGCCACGGCGTGGTAAGGAACAGCTTGTCAGCTAAGCAGCAAAGGCGGCTGCTACAAAAGCAGAATAAAATTGAGTACAACGAGGAGCAGCGTGTCTATCGTGCAAACTGCTGCTCCGGCAAGACCCCAAGCTGGCTACGAGCAGCCCCTACAGGCAGCGTCCCCGACCTCCCTCCCAGCTGCCATGCCACCGGATAATGGATTTCCTCCTCCAACACAGCAGAAGCCAGGAACACAGTAAGGACAACTGTGCCGCTTGGCTGGGGAGAGCAAAGAACAGAAGAGGAGGAAACAGCAAGCGCTGGGATGTGATAAATGCAATGTAAAGCAATGTAATGGAGTTTACATCTTCAAGCGGCTCTGGTTTCTTAAATTGTGTTAAAAGGCAAGGCTGTTGCTATTTAATTAAATACACTTCTAGCCCCTCTGATCACACTCAGAAAAAATAAAGCGAGAAACACACGGCTGTTGATCCAGTACAAGGCATACAACTGCAACAACTACAGCAAGAACGACCACAAACCTCTATTGCCTTTTTGAAATTCAATCAATACTGAAGGCTCTTAACGTCCAGGATCCAGGAACTACACTGGCAATGCCACGTCCTATTCCTGGCGGCCTGAGGAACCGTCCCGATGGGGTCCAGGGAAGGAGGCAAAACTAAAGGAGCTGCGTGTGGCAGGACCCGGTGCTCCTCAGGGACGAGCGTGAGGAGGCTTGGAGCCCCCAGCGCAAGAGCAAATGGACAAAAAGGCTGATGCACTTTTGAGGTGTCCCTGCTCCATCCCAAGGGCACTCACAGCAATTCCGATACTCAAACATTACAAAATAACCTCACTGCTGTGTTGTCTCCTAAATTGAGGACCTCAGGCTGGCAGGCACCTCAGCCCCGACGGCACCGCGCACCCTGGATCTCCCATGCACCAGGATGCGTTTAATGGGAACAAGTAAAGGCTGCTTTTGATTCTACAGTTTGTTTATAGCATACATTTGGGGAGCTACACAGGATGGGAAAATACATCCCATAAACAACCTGCTAAACAAAAGAGGCTAAGTGTGTACCACTCCAAACAAAAATAGACTCCAGCTAACCTCCGCTTCTCAAGCATATGCCTCTGATGACAGCTTCGCGTAGTGCCCCTTATCCCACTTCCAGTTTTGATTTTTAGGCTCCGCTACTGTCGACAGCAGCTTCAGGCGCCTCTCACTGCCCCCACAGCTCCAGGTAAGCCGGGGGCAGACAAAAATAAACCCAAATGGAGCTGGAGACTCCCAAGGGTGACCGAGGCAGAGGGCTGCATCGCCCTTTCCTGCTCCCACCCTGCGGGCGGTGGGAAGCAGCAGCAGCCCAAATGCTGCCAAAGGCTGCAGGAGGTGGACACGCCATCGGCAGCTGGCAGACGGACTGTCTCTGCAGGGACAGAAGGGGACACTGGGTGACAACAGACTTGCACACCAAGTATTTTGGGCAGACATTTACAGTTTCCCCCCTGAGAGCGTGTCCCGGCAGCAGCCCCCGTGCCCGCCAGCTGCACTCTGCCACCCTGCTTATGCCCAGAAGCAATTTCCCAAGCGCTCAGACTTTATTATCCCCTTTCTTGGGGCTGCACGGAGAGCACGTTCCCCTGCGAATGCTCTTTCTGCCAAGATCCAAAGACGTTGAAGCTGTGTGAGAGTAATTCCCACCCACTCCTACTGCCCCAGGAAGAATATTTCTTCGCTGGTTTTGCATAACAAACAGCTACATGGTTTTCCTTTTTCTCCTGAGAAACTCAGGCTTAGAGGAAAACACCCGGCGCAGTGCTAGTCCAAGACCAGACTTCATCAAGTTCCCCCTGTGAGGGGGAGCAGGGGGGGCCACGCTACCGCAGAGATTAGACTGCAGCCTTTACTGATAGCATTCCGTCACCCTGGCAGGCTGCAGCACACTGAGTTTGTAAAGCTCCTCGGGAATCCTTCAAGATGAAAGGTACAGTATGATACGGATGTATTATATCCACGGGCTTTGTTACAGTGCACATTTCCTCGCACGGTTTTATTGCTAGAACACAAAGTTCAGCCCAAGCCCCAGGGCTCTTCAGGTGACGAACGTACCCAACAGCCCTCCCTCCGCTCCACGGGGGGGTGAAAAACACCGAAGCCCCTGATGTGAACACGGCAGACGGAGCAGCCAGCACCCTCCCAGCAACAGCAGGTGAGGACCTGCTAGCATGGACCTGCCTGGCACAGATAAGGCCAATGCCATCGCTGCTGGACATGCCTTCAGCCTGCAACATGTCTCACTCCCAAACATACCTGTTGGGTCCCCAAAACACCACTGTTGTGATCAGCTCCTCTAGAGCATCCCTATTCCTCAGCCAGACCTCCTGCACTGCCTCCTGTCCCAAAGGCCATCTCCGGTAAGGGCCAGGAGGCTCCCGTGGGTTGACCCTACCCGAATCGAGTGGTACCTGGCGCTGACATCCCCTGGGAGACCTCGAGCTGCCCACTCCAAGCACCTCCTCCAGACAGGAGATGATGGGAGATGTTTGCCACATTCAGCGGGTGGACCTGGGGCTGGGGGAGCCCAGGTCCCACCAGAGCCGGAACCAGCAAAGCCCCAGGCACACGGAGGGAAACCCCACCACGCTGGTCTGGCTCAGGCTGTCTCTCCTGCAAACTCCTCTCAGCTCCTGGGAAGGAGGGAAGGAAATGGTTTCTACATATTTTGGAAGCCTAATTGATGTAAAAATACTGAAAAGAAAATTGGTTGTTTTACCTCAGACCAGGACATCTCCTGAAATGCTACAAATGAGCCTGTGGATACAGCTCAACCATGGGCTGCCCAGTTTGAATGGCATGAAAGAGAGGAAGGGGAATGTGCATCTACCTTTTGGATCACCTTCCCAACTCCTTGATCCTCCTGGGTATCATCACCTTCTGTCCAGATTTCCCAAGACATTAGAGGGGGAGGAACAAGGAGCGTGATGCCAACAAGGCGGCTTCCAGAGAAGCCTGGGAGGAATTCCCTGGGCGTGTTAAAGACCAGGAAAAAGAGTTTAAACCCCTCTAATTTAAACAGATGAGACGTACAAAGGACAAGAAAGAAGAGTGATGGCGGTAGAAAGAAAAGGGACATATCAGGATGTCTCAACAAGCCCCAAAGCTCTCCGGGGCCACCACCCATGCTGAGCCCACCATACTAGTGACTGCTCACACCCAGCAAGCCAAGGTGAAGGGTTTCCACTTCCTTCCACCCCAACAGAGCAGCCTGTCCAAGGCAGCACCGAGTAACAAGACGGAGGTGGGAACAACTGGCAGCATCTGCCACAAGACCTCCTTCGCCCCAGGAAGCCCATCCAAGTGGGAAACAGCCCAAGAGAGCAGATCTCGCTCTGGGTGCATGATGCACAAGCAATTAACTAGGTCAGCAGCACCAGCTTTTACCCCAGGTCCCCCCAGAGCCAACAGCAACGTGGCGAGTGTGAGCAGGGGCAGTGGCTTTCCAGCCTCCGCACGCAGACCCGCTGCTGCCCAGTGGGGCAGACAAGCAGCAGGTCCTGGTCCAGGGCTGCAGCCAACACGCTCCGCTCCAGCCCTCCTTCCCAGCTCCCGCACACAGGCTGCCCTGTGCTGGCCATCCTGGCAGGCTGCTGACACGGGAGCGGTGCATCAAGAAGCTGATGTTACTGAGCAGTTGGCTGGAGGCAAAATAAAATAAAATGAAATAAATTTTAAAAAAATTCCCATGCTGTTGCCAACTCTCATCTTCCATCTCTTGATTCCGTATTTTTGGGATGCTCTGCGCACCCTGGAAGGCCAACCGCTTGAGAACCAGAAAGAGCAGGATGGGAAGGACACAGCCTTGGGACAGACACAGCAGTGACTGCGGCAGCTGCAGGCACGCTCTGACACGCCAGCTCACCTTGGGCGAGCGCCTGAGCGGGCAGCAGCCCCCGGGGCTGGCCGGAGAGCCCGGCTCACGCAGCGGAGCTCCAGCCGCAGGCGAGGCCACCCCGCTGCCCCCCAGAGAGAGTTAAGGGAGGGGGAAAAAGGAAAAAGAAGCAAAACCTCAAAGGTCTGAGCACAGCTGAGCTCTTGTGGGGACGCTCATGGGCAGCTGCAGGGTTGGGAGCACACTTGGGATCTCCAGATGTTGCACCCCAGTTCTGCAGTCCCGGGGCCATGCGTTGTTGGCTGGGCAGTGCCCCTCTCCATAGACATATCTCATCAGACCCGGAGAAAGAAAAGTACCAGGCACCAAAACCACTAGCCTGGCTCTTCTCCTGCCCCACTGCAGCGCAGCCGTGCAGCTGGCAACGCGATTCCTGCTGGAAGTGCAGGTGAGGGTGCCTGGAGGTGTTAAGCCCAGCGGGTGCCCTCTCCAGTTCTCCTCTCCCGCAGGGAGACGCACAGCCACCCTTCACCAGCTCACCTCCACGCAGACCCTGCTGCTGCGAGCGGCCACCCCCGCCGGCCCTCGTCTCCTCTGGCTCACAGGATCACTCCTATGCATGTGCCTGGGAGCAACTCCATCAGCTCAGTAATCTTCCTAAATACAGCAGTTACCAGGTGACTGGGAAAAAATCTCTTTTACTGCTGATGCTGCTAATGGAAAATTTCTCCCCTTTTGCTGTTGCTTTCAAAGCCAGTCGCGGTTTCGTACAGACTTCGTCTTGCACGGAGACGGGAGAGGTGGAAGCACAGAGGGAGGGAGTGCAAGACCGGTGGGGAACAGATAATGAGAAACAGAGGGGAACTCAGACTTGTGTCTTCCTCCCCACCAGCTGCCTCTGCCTGAGCCCTGGCTCCAAACCTTATCTGCCCCATCTTCTCCCAGGCAGTGACAGCCCAATCTCTTCCTGTGAGAAATCCGTCCCGGAAGGGCAGCGGGATAAGCATGCTGGATGCATTCAAAAGCAGTGCTTCTCCCACAGCGTACAGGGAAGACACCCAAAGGGATCGATGGGCCAAAATCATTTACTCTGTGATTTATTTATTTTTCTCCCCGCCTGCCCCCTTCCCAGGAGACAACCAGAAAGCCTCACCCAGCCAGCGCAGACGCAGGCAGCCGAGATCATTGCTCGTCCCCTCCGCATGCCATTCTGCTTCTTCAATACCATTAAGTGTCTCCATACTGTCTGGACACTGGAAACCCTAACCGCATTAGCTGAGACCCGAGCAGCAGCACAAGCATTCAATTCTTTTAAGTGGCACCATTTCTTAAGCTGGTTACGCACACAAATCATCTCTGCTCGGTGCCATCACCCACCCCACAGGTAGGGACAGGGACAGGACTGGGGAGCAGCAAGGGAAGACTGGCCGAGGCTCATCATTCCCCATTTCAGAAGGCAGAAATGGAGGAGGACACTCCGACCCCAGCTGTACTGCGGGCATTACGGACCATGATAGGCTCCAATCAAGGCATTTCTATTTTCATCACTTCCCCTTCCACCCTCCAATCCCAGGCTACCCCCACACTCTACAAGGCATTTTGGTGTGACGGTAGGTGTTTCTCAAGCCACTGGCAGCTGCTAACACGTATGTCAAGGCAGCGTAAGATCAATACCTCATCGTTCCCGCAAGTGGCATCGATGCATCCTCCTGCTGTCCCAGCCAGTCCTGCACCTGAACTCCTGTTACGCCAGGAAAGCCCCAGGGCTCAGCCCGGTTTCACAGCCAGCCAACACCGCACATCCGCACCGTGTCACTGCAGCAGCACAAAGGCTTGTCCATCACACAGACAGGGTTCACACTTTTCAGGCTCCGAAAGGAAGAGGCAGGAAGTTTTGGAGGTAACGGCTGTGTCGTGGCACTCGGAGGTCACCCACCTTCCCAGACCAAGGAAAAATACAAGCTCCCCACCTAATTCTGAAGAAAAGCACTTTTTTTTTTTTTTCTTCCCGCAGAAGAGCAATAAAGATCTCTGGCACACCCGACATCATGGAAAACCCTCTGCCATCACACAGGAGGAAGGGGGAAGCAGGGGGGATCCCTGGCTGGCTGCCTCCTCCAGCTGCTCCAGCACGACAGCTCAGCTGCAGAAAACCAGCTCCTCTCTCCATAGTTAATCTTCTGTTGCCACTAGCTGGTCAACGCGGGTACTCTTGGAAAGCAGGAACTCCGAGTACAGCCTGCTGTTCAGTTACAGATTCCCAGTTTTAACTGGGATTTTCACCCCAGAGAATACCCGAGACGAAGCAAAAATCCCTCCGAGTCCATGCCCCACCATGCTGGACAAGCCACGTTCAACCTCGCTTGTGGGGAGGGAAGCGGTCATCTGCAAACCGACCCATTTTCATGGGCATTTTGTGCCTACAGAGTGTTACAGAGCTCACCTCTCCTGCAACCACACCGGGTAGATCCTGAGCTCAGGACCCACATCACCAGTACAACCCCAGCCCGTGCTGGGCTCTCCCTCCTTCCCTTTCCAACTGCAAGAACCCAACAGCCTGGAAGGCTTAAGTAATTGTATTGTTTCTTACAAGGGGGGAAAGAAATTGCTACTAGAAGATTTTCCCTCTTCCCTCCCCAGGCAGCCCCCACCACCAGGGACCTGGCCCAGAGCCCACGGCCTCACACAGCTGTGGACGGGCATGAAGGGGAAGGGAAACCTCCCCTGCTCCCAGGTCTACATCCCCCTCCAAGTCCCCATCCCGAGGAGCCCACCAGCACGTCTCATCTTCACTGTACCACCTCGCTGGGGCTTTTTGGCTCCCTCCGCTTGCCTGGTAGAAGATGTGACTCTGTATCCCTTGGACTACCTTGGGAACAGCTAGAAAGAGAAAAATAAACAACAACAACACCCACACACCCCCCAATACTTGATTAACCAAACCTCTGGCCACATGTGCAGTGCAGCTCTTTGTGTCCAGCAGGAGGCAGTTAACAGAAAGGGGTACAAAGACAATTAGGGGGCTGGAATATCCTCTTATGAGGAAAAGCTGAGGGACTTGGGCCTCTTTGGTCTGGAGAAGACTAAGAGGGGATCTCATCAATGCTTATAAATACTTCAAGGGAGGGGGTCAGGAGGGGGCCAGGCTTTTTTCAGTGGTGCCTAGTGACAGGACAAGAGGGAACGGGCACAAACTTGACCACAGGAAGTTCCATCTAAACATGAGGAGGAACTTCTTTCCTTTGAGGGTGGCAGAGCACTGGAAGAGGCTGCCCAGAGAGTTGGTGGAGTCTCCGACTCTGGAGACATTCCCAACCCGCCTGGACGCCATCCTGTGCAACCTGCTCTGGGTCACCCTGCTCTGGCAGGGGTGGATGATCTCCAGAGGTCCCTGCCAACCCCTAACGTTCTATGATTCTATGAAAAGGGACGGAACTTTGCTCATAGGCTTCTCTCTGCACAGACAACCCAGTTCCTAGACACTGTGGCCTTGGTGAGCAGGGTCTCACACCGGGCACACTCCTCTCTGCTACCCAGGCCATGCTGCTCCAGATCTCCTGGGCCACCACAAAGCAGAGACCGGTGCTTCTGAACAGCAATGTCCAAACGTTCCCGTGGCACCCACACTCCCCTGGGTGACGCTCCAGACTCTCCATTCCACTCTGCAAAAACGGTGGGGCTGTTGACAAAACCAAGGGTGGCAAAGCCCTACTCAAGTATTTCCAGAAACATCTGTAAATTCAAACAACCGGCAGGGAACTAAGTGCTTTCCCTTATTTTAATGCATTCTTACCCGAAAGAGGAGAAGAACCAAAAGGATGGCTTCAGAAAAAGTTAAGAAAGAAGGTAAAAGAAGCAGCATCGAACTGCTGGGGAGATGGAGAAGCTGCAGAGCCTCAAGGAGCAGAGGATAATCATCAGCCACACACCAGGGCCATGGTGGGACAGTGGTGACGTCGATGCACAACCACTTTTTCCTGACAACCACCGAAACAAAGCACCTTGTAGCACTGCAGACGCCCATCACATGTCATCCATTAGAGCCATTTATGAGAAATGTGTAGTAAACTGTTCTTATGTAAGACACTACTGGGTAAGAGCGGTGGGGAAAATTTATCTGCCTCTTTCCTTCTCTCTCCTCTCTATATATACATATCTGCTCACACATAGACAGAGCTCATCGAAATTAGCTCGGAAGCTAACTGCTTCTTTCTCTGAATTGCGCTTAAAGCAGGCTACGCCGCTTGTGGAGCAGCTATTGTACAGAACACATGGCTGCTGACTAAATCAAGACACATACCTTAGAGAGACCTCACTGTACAAGAATAAAGTCAATGATCGTCTGCACCATTTGCCAGAGTAACACTAGAAGAATTAGANGGCTACGCCGCTTGTGGAGCAGCTATTGTACAGAACACATGGCTGCTGACTAAATCAAGACACATACCTTAGAGAGACCTCACTGTACAAGAATAAAGTCAATGATCGTCTGCACCATGGGGGGGGGGGGTGAAATACCGCAAAGCATCAGTTGTATCCAAGGTTAAGGAAAGGGCAGGATGCTTTTTCAGGAAAGGGGATGCACAGCAATTCATAATGCACTGGTGGCAAAGTTACATTTGTCATTTCCTGCCACTGCTGTGCTTTGCTGGGTGATTTTATAGCAATGTAACTGGGGGGTAAGGGGAGAAACATCCGTCCTGTCTCCAACCTGATTCAGAAAAAAATAAACCAAGATGTAGGAAATAGAGAAACCGAGACACCCCGCTGCAGAAGGCACGCCGAGCAAACTAGAGCTGCCGATTGGCGTTCCAGCAGCAGGTCCCCTGCCGCATCCGGGAAGGATGCAACAAGGAAACAAAGTTTTCTACCGCTGTTGGGAGAGGAAGAAACCATTCCCTGCCGGCCTCCCCGGCGCTGGCAGGAGGCTGCGTGCAGGCTGTACCCGCTGCAGAGGGCTCCCGGCGGAGCATCTCCGAGCTCCCATCACCCTCTAGCGGGCTCCGCGCGCTGCCCGGGCGCCACGCGCCACCCACGGCTCCCACGGGAGAGCTGCTGCTCCTGCTGCAAGCGTGTCGCGGGGCCAGGGGTCACGTCCCTGGGGATTTCCTAGCCCTGCTTTCTCCTTTCATCTCAGCCGTGCAGCGGCTCTGGCAGCCCAGGCTTCTCCGGCAGGCAGGGCTGCAACCCTGGAAGCCGGCGCTTTATGCGTTTATACTGAAGCGAATGAAATCACACATTGTTGGGGAACAGGAAAGGTTGCTTCCTCCCCAGAAGGAGGAATCCTTTAAAGAAAAGGGATGCAGAGCACAGCATGAGCTGTGTACCCACCACCGACTCAGAGCATCTATCTCCTCAGCCTGTTTTAACTTGGTCTGCCTTTAAAAAGAGCCAGCAGAAGATGTGTGGTGCTTAGGGATGTGGTTTCGTGGGACTTGGCAGCGTTAGGTTTATGATTGGACTCTACGACCTTAGAGATCTTTTCCGACCTAAAAAACCACACAATTCTAAGTCTCACACTGCTGCAGACAAGGCTCTGGCACCTGCCAGCATTTAGCTACAGATCCCCCTCCATCCTGTAACACAGAGAGGCACAGGAACCACTCCAGTCTCCCCAAACCGACTAAGTTGGGAGTCGCCGAGCAGCCCCACCGCTCCGGGCTACCTGCTTAAACACAGCGCTTAAACAAACGCATCGCCACCGAGCGAGGCAATGTTTTATTTCATACTTCCTGGCCTGGAAAGAGTTTTGAGCCCTGTAGAACGGAGTGGCCTCAATTTATTCTCAACTTATTTCACTTCAGAGTCTGTAGTGTCAGCACCAGGACTCGGCTCTGCCTGCTTTATGTATTTGGGCTGGGGTTTTTGGTTTTTTGTTGGGTCTTTTTCTCTCCCCAAAAACCCTCCAGGATGCTAGCCAGCGTGGCTGTCCTGAGATATATACTTTAGTAGCTCTGCCTACGCCATCCTTACCCCCAGGAGGCCAGAAAGCAGTCTTTGCTAGCAGCAAAAGCTTTAAGGAGCCCCACACACATTTGCCATCGGTAGGATGTCAGCTCTTATGTGTCTCCCCGTGCCCAGGCCCAGCCAAAAGGGAAGATTTTGGCAAAGAGAAGCCACTGGTTAAAGCAATCCCTGCCCCCACGTCACTCCAAAGCCACCTGCCTGACCTCCCACACGTAATGCCATTTTCACCTCCAAGAGCCCATTACCAGGCAGCAGCAGCGCGCAGGTTCCCAAGCGGCGATGAACTTTAAAAAGGGTTCAGGGGGGAAAAAAACACTACCAAAAACTCCAGCCTGACTTCCCACCCTAGAAAACCAAGCCAGCAGCAATCCTCTAAAGCACTCACCCAGAAAAGAGTCAACAGCCAGCGAGACTCAGTTGCCACACCAGGAGACAGGAAGAAATGCAACAACTTTGAAATATCAGAGCATCCACAGCAATTCATGAGCTAGACCTTGGGGAAGGACAAGTGTTTTACCTTCTCTGGAGGCAACGCGCTGATTAATTTCAGGACTGTGATGAAGCCATCCCACCATGGGCAAAGCTTCCATTTATCTTCCAATCTTCCTCCTGCCTGCAGGTTCAGGGAAACAGGAGGGGATGTTTTGGGGTGTTTTGTCCATGAAGGGGCAGCAAAAACCCCACAGTTTTGCACAGGACATGCTACACATTCAAGAGCACATGCCTAACCAGTATCCCAGGCAAGCAAAAGAGAATTTTTTAGACCAAGATGTGGTCTCTTTACTGGCAGTCACTCACAGAAAAAGGATTTGCTATACAAGATCATGTCTCTGATCTATCAAGACAAATTTCTCTCCTCCAACTTGAGCTATTACCTAAGCTACACACAGAGGGATTTCTTTGCCTTCTGATATATTTAGATCAGCGTGCAATTCACACCCAGTTCCTGAAGAAACTGTACTCTAATCTGAAAATTCAACTCAGTGAACCATGAAACTTCTTGTTACTTTTAATCACTGCAAGCTAAGTGTCATTCCTACTGCATCAACCCTTTGATTTTTCACTTTTATTACTTGAAACAGAGTGTCTGGTTCGGTGGGGATTTTTGCAGTTGACCAACCGCGTCCAAGGAAGCCACACAGCAAAGCCAGAACCCAAGAGGCTCAAGAAGCACCATCAACTTATTTATTACAGGCACCTGCCACAAGAAAGCTTCACAGGAGGTAAAATGACAGGACCGGGAGACACGGACAGTCCTTTTCCTACCCTGAAACATCACAGCTAGTGAAAGGCAGCCGCTTCCACAAGGTATGGGAAGGGTCCTGGTGGCGAGGTGCCCACCGGGTCAGCCTGCACGGGGGCACACCTCAATGTGCCCAATGCGGGCAGGGTGACACGCTGGAAGTCACAAGCCAGCAGTGACAAGCAGTATCTCAGACCCAGAGTTAAGCGGGTACTCGAATTCTCCTCAGTTCAGACAGGGAAAAGCAAGCAAGATAGTGGATAAAGAAAAGATCAACAAAAAAACCTTTGGTGACCTGGCTGAGTAAACACCTTGCTGCCCACACGGCAGCCTCAATAGTTCCCTTGGAGGATCCCCAGGCTGATTAAGGCACGGAAAAGGATAAAAGTGACAAGAGGCAGCTCGGGCACCCCATCTGAGACAAGAGAGGGAGGCATCGAGAGGAAAGTACGACGACAGAATTATTTCTAGTCCCATCCCCCTCTCCCCACAAACGCGGAGATGGGAGGAAAGTCTGCAGGCGTTCGTCACCGACCCCGGCGCTGGAGTTGTGCGTGAAGCCAAAGCGAGCGCCGGGAATTTAAGACGGAGCGTTTATAAAATTGGGCTCATGGCTGGAGAAAAATAAATAAATAAATAAATGAAAACAACAACCTCTCCCGTTCTCCCAGGCTTGGCGGAACCTCCTCCAGGGCGAAGCGTTCAAGTTGGAGCGCAAGAGGCAGCACCCAGCACTTTACAGCCCGAGCAGAGGCGCTTCACTCCCAGGGCAGCCCTCGGGCCCTGCTAAAAAATCCCTCCCCGGCAGGGGGGAAAAAAAAAATAAAAAAAATAACCCCCCACAAGCCAACAGGGTGCAGCAAGGGCTGGGTTAGAAAGCTCCAAAACACAACCAGGCTGTCCGCGATAAGGGGAGGGGTGACCGAAACCCCCGGTGAGCACCCGGCTGCCCGCACCGGGATGCTCCGCGAGCCGGGGGCAGCCGCGGGGAGCCGGGTGGATGCGGGGAAGCGGCGGGACGGGCCGGGAGGCGGCGGGGGAAGCGGCGCGGGCTCTTACCGAGGGTGAAGAAGGGCAGCTCGGTGTTGTCCAGGTCGTCCTGCACGGCGACGCGGCCGGGCAGCTCGCTGCGGACGAAGAGCAGCAGGCGGGAGTCGGCGGCGGCGGCGGCGGCGGGGGGCGGCGGGGCGCCGCTCCAGCTGATGTCGTTCTCGCGGAGCACCGGCAGCGTGGACACCGTGACCGTCTTCACCCGGCAGGGACCGGGGGGCTCCCGCGACGCCGCCGCGCCGGGCCCGCCGCCCAGCATCACCAGCATCACCA
>VZSF01003151.1:0-24615 GCA_013398295.1 Chionis minor | reverse complement strand
TTTTTCCCTCCCTGGCTGTGGCTGTCCCCAAAGGCTGGGCTGGGGCAGAGCCCTTTGGGGTCCCCCCAGCACCTCCAAAGCTCTGTCCTCCCCGCCTGGACGCTGCAGCTGCATCTGCCAGCCTGGCAGAGCCCCGACGCACTCGTGACACCCCCAGCACAGGGTGTAGGGGCAGCCCTGGTGTGTCCCCCCCCCCCACCCCCCCCCNATCCCACCCGCCCCGTGCTGGGCTGGGTGGCGGGGTGTCAGGGGCGTCCCCACCGCTGTGCAGGGATGAGACCTGTTTGTTTTCCTTTTGTCCATATTTTTTTTCCAGCAGCTGCCGGGTGAGGCCCCGTCCACCGCCCACAACAGGAACTGGGGGCACCGGGGCTCGGCACGGCTCGGCACGGCTCGGCACGGCCCTGCTTCCCCGGCACGGAGAGGCCCGGGGCAGGGTGAGTGGCAACCGCCTGCTGGGCACTGTCTGGGCTGAGAACAGCCACAGCTCGTGCCACCGATGTCAGCCCAGGGCCGGCTACACAGTCAGGTCCCCCCGTGGCGGGGAGGCGCTGGGGCGACACGGCTCCTCCACGGCCCCCGCCGGCTGCCCGGGGGCTGGTCCCCGCTCCTGTGGCCGGTGGCAGCACCCACCCCGGGACGGGGGGCCCTTGTGCAGGAGGTGGGCGAGCTCGGCCAGGCTGAGCAGCGCCGAGACCAGCCCCACCACGAAGTAGAAATGGATGAAGACGGTTTTCTCGGTGGGGCGGGAGACGAAGCAGTCGACGCGGTGCGGGCAGGGCCGCTGGCGGCAGACGAAGAGCGGCTGCACCCTGAAGCCGTAGAGCAGCGCCTGCCCCAGCAGGAAGCCCAGCTCGGCCGCGATGCGTGCCACCACGCTGCCCACGTAGAAGGGCTGCAGGCGGCGGGCGCGCTGGCCGGGGGCCCCCCCGCGCCCCGGCTTGGCCGCCTGGTGCACGGCGAAGATGACGAAGAGCGCGGCGGGGGCCGAGAGCACGACGACGTGGAAGACGAGGAAGCGGTAGTGGGAGATGGGGAAGGCGGCGTCGTAGCACACGGGTTTGCAGCCCGGCTGCTGCGTGTTGCAGACAAATTCCTCCTGCTCGTCCTCGAAGACGTCGCTGCCCACCGTGGCCAGGACCAGGATGCGGAAGAGCAGCATCACCACCAGCCAGAACCGGCCCACCATGGGCGAGTGCTCCTGCACCGCGTCCAGCAGCGAGCTCAGGAAGCCCCACTCGCCCATGGCCGCGCTGCGGGAGCGGGGTCAGCGCTGGGGGGACGCTGTGGCCCCCGCCAGGACGGACCCCCCCGGGGGCAGCGCGGCCCCTCCGGCTCGACGGCTCCAGGCCGAGCCCACCCCCATGGCAGGAGGGTGCCCGGGCAGCGCCAGCCCAGCTCGTCCCTGTCACCAGTGTCCCCCGGCCCCGGCGGTGCCCGAGGACTCGCTCCCTCAGCGAGGGGTCCCAGACACCGGCTGGGGCAGGACCAGCAGGGTCTCCATCCTTGTCCCCATCCTTGTCCCCCCCAGGCCCCCGAGCCCCTCCAGCCCCAGCCCCCGGGTACCTGTGGAGGCGGCGGACGCCGTGCCGGTGCCGGTGCCGGTGCCCGTGCGGCTGCCCAGGGCTGTCCGGGACGGTCCGGTCCCTTGTCCCTCGTCCGGCCGGGAGGGGACGGCGGCCCCGCGGCCACGCCTGGTGTCCTTTTAAAGAGACAGAGCAGCCGCGGGGGCGCCCGGAGGGGCGGGAAGGCCCCGGCTCTGCCGGGGGGGGCTCAAGGACAAACGCTGCCCCTGCCCGGGGCCAGCAGCTGCCGGGGGGCGGGTTGGTGCAGGAGGCAGCGGCCCCCCCATGCAGAAACACCCCCCTGCCTTGGCCTCCCCAAACCCCCAGGGCAGGGGGCTGTTACCAACCCACAGCACTCAGTCCCCAAAAGGCCCCCCCCCAGCGCTGGCATCACCCCCCGGTCCCCGCAGAGCCCGGCTGCATCAGCCGCATTCGACCATGCCGGGGTGGCGGGGCCAGAATGTCCCTGTGGGGCTGAGGGCACCAGCCCTCCCCGCTCCGTGACACTGTGGGGGCCACGGAGGGTCCCATGGACCATCCCGGGCTGCCCCCGGCTCTGGCATGTGCCAGCGGACGGAGCCGCACCAGCTGGTGGGATGCCGCGCTGCTGCTGGGCGGCTGCTCTTCCGAGTGCTGCGAAGCTCCGCCAGGAATCCTCCACGGCACGGCCAGGGTCCCAGCACGGCCAGGGCTCCCAAGTGCCGACGGCCTCTGCTTGCAGCTCAGCCTCCCTGCCCGGTAACGGGAGCAGAGCCCCGGTTGACGTGGGTCACCCTGGGACCCTCCTCACCCCTCGGGGACGTGCGATGCACGCGCTGGGTTCGTGCCCGGTGCCCCAGAGCTCAGCGGCCCCCTCCAGCAGCGCTCAGCGTCCCCAGGGCCCCTGTCAGGGAGATTTTGTGATGGGGGAAATCCCAGTACGGACACTGGTGCACTCTGGGGGGAGTGTGTGTGTTCGTGCACACGCAGCTCTATATATACATTTGGGGTGATGCCGGGGTTACGGGAGCAGCTCTGCAGCCAGCTCGGAGCAGCCCGTGCGGCATGGCCGTGGCCTCGCCATTTGCTGTGCGAGTGGTGACAACTGGCTCTCGGGCAGCGAGGGGAGCCGTAAATAGCTCGGCCCCTCGGCGGGGACGCGCCGGAGACGCTCTCCAGAGCCCGGCAGTGGAAAATCTGACAGCGCTCTCCACACTTGACTGGGTTCCAGCAAAGCACCTTGGTGGCACCGATGATAGTGCCCGCACCCGATGGCCGCGCTGTGGCGGCAGGGGCCGGGGGGCCCCGGGGTTTGGCAGTGAGTGGGTCCTGCAGCCACGCGGCTGCCCGCGTGCAGTGAATTGCCAGCCCAGGAGCTGGGGGAAGGTGGGTGTCACAGCCAGGCCCTGCTCATCCTGGTGCCAGCCCAGGAGCCGCCACCAGGTCCCCACAGATGCAGGGATGACGGCAGACCCGCACCAACCCTGCCCCGCGTTTCAGCCACGTGCATGGTGCGCTGGGGCCCCGGGGGTGCCGAGCACCCAGCTGCAGGGATGTGGGACAGTCCCCCAGGGACTCCCCAGGGGTGCAGCTCCAGCCCCGAGAGGCAGCTCAGCACCAGCCATCGCTCCAGAGTAAAAACCCTCCGGCCAGGAGCGCTGAGCGTGTCCGAAACTTCAGCCCCTGCTCACCTGCAGCCGGTGGCTGCAGAAGCGGAAGCGGGGCCAGACAGTTTGCGTGGGCAGAGGCCAGGAGCCACACGGGCCTTGGCAGGAATTTGGGAACCTAAGCCGAGAAGCCGAGGTTGCAGGTCCATCCAGCGGTTCCTGCAAAGCCACCGTCTCAGCAGGCAGGAAGTGGCAGGTGAGGAGCCCGGGCAGCACCTGAGCTGGCTGCAGCCGTTGCCTCCAGCAGGGTCCAGGCTTGGAGACCATCCAAGGAAAGTCCAGCTGAAGCACCAGCTCCCCATGGCCGGTGCCGAGGCGGGAAGCAGGAGACAGCCCGGTTGAGGGGAGGGTATCCGCAAAGGCCCATCTCCCATGGCTCCTTCTGCTGGATGTGGCTCTTCCCCAGCACCTGCGTTTGGCAGCTCCAGGCCATGGTGACACCAGCGCCCGGAGCTGGCGCATGGCGATGGTGGAGCCAAGGGCTTGGGCTTGGCGCAAGCGCTGCTGCGGCCATTTCCATAACAATGCCAAAACTGGCTAAAGCAGCACTGGAAAGGACCAGCAATAAGGAGTGGTGAGACAATGGAGATGACCCAGTTTAGGCCACTCTTGGCAGCAGAGGGGGGGCCGATGGCCTCTTGCTCCTGAGAAAGTCTGAGCTTCGAGTGCTCAGCGCAAACAAAGACAAGCCACGGCCCTGGAGCGCTGGCACAAGGGAAAACCGGGGGAACAGCCAGACGAGGACAAGTTTTTATTGAAGAAAGCTCGAGTAAAAACACTTTTATTACATAAATATTAAAAAGGACAGAAATCAGGACAAGAAAAACACAGAAAATATTTACACAGTCAAGAAATACCCCTCAGTGCTATAGAAATGGCTCTATGGAAAGCAGAACAGGGCTGGGTAAATGCTCAGTGAAGCACTTCTCTGGGGAGGGGGAAAGATGACGCTTCCCTGCTTCTGCTGAGGAACCCGAGCGCTGGAAGGTCCGACCACGCTGTGGCCCTGAGGTGACCAACGGGCCTCACCTGGCAGGGGACTGCCCTCTTCCTGCAGCCGAGCGCGTGGGAGCAACAGGGGAGTTTTGTCCCCAGGAAGGAGGAGGCAGGAGACGGCTCGCGCTTCCGAGGCTCTGCGCAACAGCCTTTCCCGGTGCCGAGCACGGCAGCAGAGCAGCTCAGCGCTGGGGAACCGGCTGCTGTCAACGCGGGCGCTGCAACAGCCCAGCAGCTCTCCCGCAGGTTCCCGCAGATCCAAGAGCCTGGGAAGGCGAAGGTCTGTCCTGCCGCGCTCGTCCTCCCCCAGTGCCCAACTCGCTCTGCCGGCACCGCAGCCACCCCTTCGGCTCTTCAGCAGCACGAGGCAGCGGCAGCCAGGAGCGTCTCTTACCTGAAGATGACCCCTGGGCTGAACCGGCTCAACACAGGGTTTCTTGGCAGCCAGACAGAAGGTAAAACTGCCAGCATGGAGCAGGGCGCAGAGACAAGCCTGCACAAACCTCCATTCCTAAGTCTGAATTTAAAAACCCAAAGGCTAAAACTCGCCGTGGCGGAGGTTGAGCAACAGGGGCTTGCACAGACAGAAAGGACTGCGAAAGAGGGAGGAAAACACGAGCCCAGAGCTGGAACTGCCTACACCTCACACGCTGCGCCTCTGCAGCTGGGGAGTTAAAAGCTTACAGATTCATTATTTTTTAAGATATCTAAAGAGGAAGGTATCTATGTGAGAAGGTACTCTGAAGGGTTTCGTACGCCCTAAAGCCTACCTGAACATTAAAATGACCACCAAGTGTCAAAAGATTCCAGCTACGTAACGGGCAAGAGGGAAGTGCATCCGCACGAGCTGGGCTCACGGCTCCAGAGTTCACCAGAAAGAGGGGGGGTGGTCCTGTTCAAACAAGTCTAACTTATTTAAAACCAAGAAAAATTCGCTTGTAATTTCGGGACTAGCTCAAATTCCCTGAAAATATTTCCCAGTCTGAGGTGCTGTTCTTCGGTGACAGCGTGTCAAGAGCTCTGCTGGAGGCTAGTCTGTAGATCGGTTTGGATCAGCCGTCTAAAATGCTGATAACATTTCAGAACATATCGTCCTCGTCAGACTCCTCCAGGTACTGGACGGGCTTTTTGAGACGCCCAGGCCTGGCACGGGGCACGGCTGCGATGGGACTGTCCGCACGAGCAGTTAAATCAACAGTAAAGCTGTCGTCGTCGTCCAGCTTGGATTTCTGGAGGGAAAGCGGAGTCAAGAAGTGAATTGTGAATCTCAGCATGAACAGGGGTCAGTCAATTAGCACCAAACGCACCGCGGGATCACGGGCAAGGTGGTTGTTCGGACCGATGAGAGCAAACCAACGCTCTGGGATAAGTACGTGTGTCCGACCCCCCTCCCCACCGCAGCAGGGCAGACGGGTGGTGCGGAGAAGGTTGGCCCCCACCACGCTTTTTGGGCCAGAACGACCGACACCGCCCTCCGCGGCCCCCCCTTGGCTCTAGTGGGTGGCGGTGGCAGAGTACAAACCTTTGCTGCGACTGATTTGGAAGGCTTCAAGCCAAAATCTGAATCCGAATCCGAATCCAAAGAGCTTGGCTGCCTTTTGCTGACTTTCCGCCCCTTGGTCTGGCCAGGCTTCTTGTCACCCATTCCTCCCATCTCGGAATCCAGGGATCCCTCCTTTGCCGCTGTCTTGCTGGATTTGGGTGCAGCCTTTTTCTTGGCCAGGATATCCATGATGGAGGGCTGGTTATCTGAAACAGAACCTGCCTTTGAGCCCTTGTTCCGCTGCCTCTCTTCTCGTTCGCAGTTTGCGAATTATTTCCAACACAAATACGGCTCTGCGCTATCCTGCGAGGTCAGCACACGGGTCGCCTCATTTTGCAGCATGGTCGTCTGGAAAGATTGCTCTTTACCAAGATTATGAGAAATGAGGTTGTTTATCTGCTTAGTTCCACTACATTTAGAGAATCAAATTAAAAGGTACCCAAAGCAATTTACAGACTATGTCAGAGTGAAAAGTCCTGAACTCTCAAGGCTGCAGAACCAATCTTGTACCTTCGAAACTTTTGCACAGGGAGGAATGAATTTACCATCTATACTAAGCGCTCGCTTGTGGAGTTCTTTCTTACCTATATTTTGGCTTTTTTTTTTTTAACAGCATCTTGAAGCATGTCTCCAAGTTAAGCTGAAATGAGCAGCCCATTCCTGAAGGACAACAGGCTTTCTCAATTTGTAAGTGGAAGAAATGGCTATTTTGCTGTGCAGTAACACACTGCTTTACTGCCGGGATGGAAACCAGCTAGTGACGGAACATGCAAAACGGCTCTCGAAGTTTGACAAAGACTCTGGGCAGTAAAGTTTAAAAAACCTGAGTCAAATGCTGTAGATTTATGAGGTCGAGCTAGCGCTAAATAGATCAAGCTACCCCAAAGAGGCTTTTCTTCTTCCTGGGAAGCGAGCTACGAAGTAGCTTTCTTCCCAAAAAGACACAAATTCCACTCGGATTATTCCTGCCAAGTATTACATAGCACTGTAGGAAGCATTCACTTTTCCTGTTCCCAAACTAAAATTCACTCCCTTCAAGCATGTCTGACATGAACTAGAACATGATATGTTTGGAAACAAACTTCTTCAAAAATGACAACAACCAGGCAACCTTTGCCATAAACCGCAGATCTTTTCTGAAGTGAAAACTCAAGTTACTGAGGCCTCTGAGTGCCTTGCAAAATCACTCGGCCTTGTTTCCCCCAGGAATAATAATTGTTACCTAAAAATGATCTTCCTCAGCTTCGCCTTACCCTTAGTGGCACTGGCCTTCTTAGCTGCGGGAGGTTTTTTAGACACGGCCTTGCCACGCGGCACAGAGACGGAAGGAGCTGCATGAGCTGGATTCACATTTTCATCAGCAACATCTTGGGCTGGAACTGAATAAAGAAAGCAGAAAGTAAGTGCGAAATAGTCTACTCTGGCTATAAACATTAGAGCAGAAGAATTTTGATCCACTTTATAGAAAGGACAACTATTAAAACTGCATTAATCCCATATTCAAGTTAGAAAGGGACAAAAGTCTGGTGCACTGAAACCTGCTTGTGCCCCAGCATTGAAGATTCTTTGCCAGATCGCGTGACCAAGGTCTGCCTTTGTCAGCGCTGGGCACTGGTCAGAACGCCCAGTGCACTCTCGTGGGATTTTAGGACTATCAACAAGGTTTAGAGGGTCTAGTACTCACCAGGGATAGCACTTTGCTTGGGCTTTTGCTTGGGAGCTTTAGCTGCTTTTTCAGTGGTTCCCCTAGAACAATAAACCCCAAGTATTTTTTCAACTTATGGTACACTAAATAGGTGCATTGAAGAAAAAGAGCTATTCATTTCTGTATAGCATTAACACTAGAAGCACAACTAATTTCCAGCGCCTATGTGGAAAAGTACTCACTTTGGAGCAGCTCTGGGCTTGGGAGCAGGTTTTTCTTTTGGGTTTGTATCGGATTCAGTGTTGCCTTCACTGTCGCCCTGAAATTCAGGCTCCTCATCTGAGCTGGAGAGATTTGAATCTGAGTCCGAGCTGATTATAGTCTTGACTTTGGCTGATGAAATGACACAGATGTATTATTTTACACATCTGGCAATATGCAGCTCAGTTTCTTTTTCAGTATTGTGGCTGCATTTATTAAAAAATAAAAATCTGAATAAAAACAAGCAGATACTGAGACTGTCAGTGAGAAGACTCCAAATCACAAGTGTATCTATCCTGGGCTCGCTTACCAACAACAGATTTGATTTGCCAAGACAGTTGTGTAATTAAAACCAAGAACCTTATTTCCCTAGTTGCTCATTTCTACTTTTCCTTGAAAAGCACTGAGAAAATCTGCTCCAACGGTGGAAATCTTTAGTTGTTATATACAGTAAAATAAGTAAGTCTCTCCAAAATTGTTTCTGATCAAGATCTCGGGCTGTGGGAGCTCTCTAAATAGTCTGTTCGACTTTCTCCTCCACAGACTGCCCCTCTTCTGCATTTGGGTTGTCACTCACCTGCTGCTTGGCGAACCACTCTCTCTCTTTGAGGAGGCGCTTCAAAATCAGACTCTGAATCAGACCCTGAGTCAGACCAAGGGTTTCGTTTCTTCATTTTCTTCAATGGTTTAAATGGTAGAGTGGTCTGTTTCTTAGTGCCTGAAAAATATTGGGAGGCCGGGTGAACCAGCAAACTTCCATGTGTACTTCAGGCTCAGCAGTTCAAGTTCAACTACAAAATACATCACCAAATTCAGAGGATTCTGGCTTAAACAAGAGAAATAGTAATCTATCCTGCTTGACTGTTATCCAGGATCACTTTCTCTCTCATCTAGTTTTTCCAAAAATACTGATCCTAGATGTTACTCATCACCTTCAGGAAGAGGGCAGATAACCAAATTTGCAGCCCTTCCCCTCACTTTCCGTTGATGGAATAACACATGAAAGCATTTACCTTTCTCAGCATTCAGCTTCTGCACTAATCTCTGCTTAAGGCTTGAAGGCTCTTTGTCTCCTGATGTGTTTTCATCTTGATTCTCATCAAGCTCATTTTTTTCACTCTGAAGATACAAGCAGATAGCAAATAGATAGCGAGTCAGCTCACACCGTTAGAAGAGGCTCACAGAGTAATGTAGGAAAGAGCTGCTTATTTACATGGATGAAAGTTAGTGATACAAGAAATCGGAGTTTGTGAAACAAACTGCCTGTAAAATTGATCACAGCCAAGTAAATCAGGCATCATCCGTCCCCAGATCAGGTGACTTAAAACGCAAAATCCAACATTAACAAAAACAGGAACTTTGTCCCCACTCCTGAGAGCGCTTTGGGACCGCCTTTGTGTGCTGATGGTACGGCTCTAGGGTGTGTTGAGGATGCAGAATTGAACAGGGTGGGTTAAAAACAACAGTGCAAGTTATTTGGAAAAAACGTTAGATGGAACCATCTGTAGGAAAGGAGCAATATGTCTGGCTTACAGGTCAAAACAGGTGAGGGGGTATTTTAATTTTCTATGTTGCAAATGGTTGGATGGCTTAATTTCAGCTAGTCCTCTAAAAAGCGTTAAATCTTCTTTGATATCGAGAACAATAATGGCATTAAGTGGCTGAGAGCATTATGGGAAAAGCAAATGCTGTTCTGGAGAAGTGAATTTACTAGCTGTGCTTCCTGCCTGCTAGAGGATTTACAAAATCCCCAAGACACCTAGAACAGCCTTACTTGCACCTGCTTTTTAATTTCTAAGCTACCAACCCATGTCTGACATTGTGATATATGCTCTTGCCAAAAGATTTCCCTCTAAGCCATCTCCCGATACATTAGTGAATCTGTTCTGCTTTAGACTGCGAACCATCCATTTCCAGTGTTCCCTGTGTCCTGAGATTCTGTCCCTCTCCCTGAATAGCTGCTTCATCAGGACAAGTTCAGCTAACAAGAACTCACATTTCTTTAGGACTGTATCAAAGAGGATGTAGGGAAAGATAAAGCATTTAGAATGTTCCTTTTTACCTTTATTTTCTTTTTAGTTCTCTTCTCTGCCTCTGCCTTCATCTCTGCAGTTATCCGAGGAACAACCCGTATGCCATGAGGGGACGGCATCACTTCTGTGAGCGGTGCCTTCTTCACCTTCACTTTCCCTCCTTTTCCCTTCAAAGGTTTACCAGCAAACCCCGCCATCTCGTCCTGAGCTTGCTTGGCTTCCACTGCCTGCAGGTGAGTATAAAACAATGCAACCATCAGAATACAAAAGAAACAACGTACTACTGAAAAACCCCACCGTCGCAGCCCCTTGCAGTAAAGCACTCTATACTTGCTGATAGCCTTCCTCCCATCAGTTTAAATTAAGCTTCCCACTCAGCTACACATTTGTACATTGGCAAGCAATGCTTGAAGCTAGAGCTGCAGTTCAGTTACCTGGGGAGTAAGAACAGACACAGGCCGTGACCAGGTGTGACACTGCAGACACCTGCCCATAAGCTGGGCTCTGTTCAGTAAAGTCCAGCTCCTCCCTCACCTTTTCGGTGTCCAAAAAGCCCTCTGATCTCCACCTCAGACTCTATCCTAACATGGGTTTCTCTCAATCCCTCCTAAAACTCCTTTTCACTACTCAGATCAGTAACTGACCACCTTCTGACGGCCACCTCGGTGTTTTGACTCCCAAAGCACTGCTACTCCTATGCAAGCTCGGAAGGTGAAGAAAGCCTTCACTGTCCTCAATGGGTGCAGGACATCGGAGTTATCATGTTTAGTTTCCTTATTATGACAAAAAAGTCACTAAAGTGCTGGTTTAAGATAAGACTTAAAGGGAGTCTTTAGACTAGAAGGGAGGATAAGACTCCAAGGGAGTCAGTCATCTGCAGTGAACATTGACATACATCAAGTTCTTCCACAAAGACAGCAAGGTCTTCCTTCCACAGATCAGAGGGACTCTTGCACTTAAGGTTTTCCAGCTCCTCTTCCTAAAAGAAATCACAATTGATAATCATTAGTCACATATTTTAATCCACCATCAAAAAAAAAAGATAAACCAATGCTTTTTAAAGACCAGCGAGGAACATACTTTGTTATCTCTCTGCTTGCAGAGTTCATCTTTCTTCTCTTTAGTCAGATACCAAAGGGGCATGTTCAGCAGATAGTTGAAGTCTGGTCCTTTAGCTGCAGCTGATTCCTTCTCACTCTCCTCCTCCTCCTCTTCCTCTTCCTGAATGTGGATTTAAAAAAACATTGTCAACAAATAAACTGACATACAAGGGTAAGGCTATTGATCAAATCTGGGCTGCATCACAGGTACTCCACGTGCTTATGTGTCCTAGACTCCTCTTGAACGATTCAGAAATAGATAGTTACGCTTCGGAAAGCCTCAGTTGTTACCGCACAGAGGAATCCATCTACAAAAACAATTCTCTAAATCTCTTTTGCTCTATCTGGCCTCTCTGTCTTGATAGTCCAGATTCTCTCCTCAGGCTACTTACAGCTGTCGTCTTCCTCACAGCCCTTCCACAACCGTGTCCCACAGGAGGAAGGAAACTCTTAAGGAAAAGCAGAAATTGCCGTGGCAAGAGGACTTGACCCAACGGACTCAAACCTGATTAGGTCTCAGTGCCTTCTGAACAAGAGGCTGAATTTTTGCTTGTCTTACATTTCCTGTCACAGACATACCAGACACACAAGCTCGTGACTCCTACAAATTGTAAAGCAAATTGGGCTTCTTCCTATGGATCATGAAGCTTCAGATACGGGGGCCAGTTTGGACCTGTTTAGAGAGGATGACTGAACCATTACCTTGTTTTGTGATTCCTTCCAAGCCTTCACTGGATCAGATTCATATCCTCTCTGGATAAGAACTTGAATCAACTCTTTCTTGGGTTTGTTTTCTGTAAACAGACATTTCAAGATTGTCAGTTAGTGACCACTACCAACTGCTGCTAGGAAAGGCAGATGAGCTTTAAATTTTGCATGCCATGATCCCATGGTTCTAGCAGCTCAGCAGCCTACCAGGCTCTAAAACAGCCTTTCCTAATCAGAGGTGCGACATGTGGAAGAGCCTGAAACAACACCTACAAAGCTCCGACTTAGCTCGCTTAGCAGGTGATTTGTCAGGTCAGCATTGCTCCTATATCTGTCAGGAACACTTGCCAGAGCACTGTAAATATTTTCCTTCCTCATTTCCATATATGCATTTCCCCTGCCCTAAGTAGTTTTTGAACTTAGAAAAGAAGGTGGGATGGTATCAAAAAGGTTTCACGGAAATAGGCAGGCAGGTGGAGTCAAAAAAAAAGCCCTGATAGCACTCAAAGGCTTTGGTATAGCTCGCACCTCATTAGACATCACCTGGGAAATTCATGCTATAAATGCCCCAACCAATGGAATTTGCTCCTTTTTAAGATATCAGAAGCAATCAACCATGAGACACAAATACAAGTGAAACCAGCTCTGTCAGCCTTGGAACTGCTTTTACAAAAACCCAAGAAAATGCATTTCAAGGAAATTATTTCTCTTCCTGAGTCAAGACAAACAGACAGAGGCTGTTGGGATTATTTGGCTGCCTTCAGACACAAACCACAAAGCATCTTATGACACTTTGTCCAGCAGCATCCTCCACGAATGCAGGTGAAATACAGACTGCCTTTTAGACTAAGGTGGAAAAGTTGATTGAAAAATTTGAATGCTGGGAACACAGACCCATTTCTTTTTCTGGCTCATGATGCTCAGATGCTGCTAATGTGAGTATCTTCTAAGTCTGAACCCCCAATCCACTGAGAACATGATTTAGAATATTTTTGCAGAGGTTCAGAGATAACAGAGCAGATACGGGTTCTTAAGACTGCGTTTAAACAGAAAACACTACCCCCCCCTTCTCACCCCACCGAGCACTTAACTCTTATTCCTACTGAGTCACAAATAGATGGGAATTATTGCTAAACTGTTAAAGAATATTTCTACTCTCGCAACAGTAAGAAAACTGCGAGCACCCTGTTTCAGTTAACGTCTGCCTAATGCTCTGCAGACCGAGGATACTCTGTGAAGCATTTTCCTCTCGTATGTTACTGGAACAGAAAGATAAGCTCTGGTGTAGCTTGTTAAGAGCCAGTCTGGGGCTGAGGGGGTGCTGACAGAACTCAAGGGAACACCTAGTTCTTCTCCCAGTTTCGTAAACCAAGTACCCAAGAACAATGCATACCAATCACAATTTTGCCATCTATTTTCTCCAGGATGAAGCGAGCCTGGTTGCTCAGTTTTGCAGACTCGGCACTTAGCATTCCAATAAGCCATTCTTTTCTCAAACTGTAGTATCGGAGCCTGAGTTCATAGAACTCCTTAAGAATATCCTGGGGAGAGTCGTACTTCTTGAGAAAGCCGACATGGTCGAAAAGAACCTAGATGAAAGAACACAGGCATTATGATGACAAAACCAATTTCTAAACCCACTGAAAATTACCTAAAACACAGGTGTGATAGTACAGTTGAATTATTAGCCAACAAATTATAAACCCTTAGCATTGTTTCAGAAATTACTTTGGTTTGCAAGCACAGCAGCAGAGACAATTTTAGAATTTCAAAGTTCCTGAAAACACACAGTAGGCTTAAGGTTACTTGAGTCTTAAAGCTATCTGTAGGATAAACATCTCGCATCAAGCTTCACACATTGTCAGAATCCAGACGTTCAATGGCAGTGCTGTTGTCACAACAAAGGTCTCTGAACTGTGTGATTTCAGATCACTTTGACTCCTTCAGGCAAAACCGTATTACTCTGGGCCCATTCCCAAGCCAGTCTCTTGACCTTTTGAAGGTATATTTAGAAAGCTGATTTAAAACCAGCAACAGCAGAAAAATCAAAGAGAACAGGTTACTGCAAAAGAATATTTGTTACATGCTGCAACTGCAGCTGTCCACACAGTCTTTGAGCTAAACCAAGAACTTTATTCGGTAAAATCTATTACATACCATGGAGTTGCATGTTAAATTTGTTTGGAGTTTGAAGACCTTATGCAGTCCCACTGTGTTAGCTTCAGCGAGTTTTTCTTCAGTCATTTTCACTATAAACTTCACTGTTGTATCTGTGTGGTACTCTTTATAGTCTGTGATTAGCGGGGGTGTCTTCTCAGTCCCGTTTAACATTGGCTCCAGAACTTGCTCTTTGTAAGTCTGAGGAAAGAATTAAATTCAGACCCATGTTTTCCACAGAGATGAAAAGCTCCAAAGCCCAGTAATCACTTTTTGCTTTACAGGGCAAACCATCCATTCCTAGGGCAAATCACCGTTTATTACCTGTGTCCATGTTCTGACAGGCAGCTCAGTGATCTCAATGGTTGTGGAATCAAGGATAGACACTTCACCACTTATCACATACTGATTAGGTCCCAGTTCATCTATCGTGCCTTTGAAATTCTTGTAACTGGGAAGCTAAGCAGAGAACAACACTGGGTTCAGCTTTGTGTTGATGCCTCTGTTTTTAAGCATTTGCATGAAATGCTCTAATATGTGCTGAATAAACTCACGAGTGAGACATTGTTTTTTAAATACATTATTTACCATTGGTAGCGGCTCTTCTCCATCCATCAGACGACGGATATTATTCACAACTTCCCTGATATCAAAGTTGGGGATCTTACAGGACCAGCCAGTACCAATCCCTTCTGCCCCGTTGATCAGCACCATTGGAATGATGGGCATGTACCATTCTGGCTCCACACGCTGGTTGTCATCATAAAGGAACCTCAGGATATTGTCATCCATTGGTGGGAACAGCAACCGTGCTAGTGGGCTGGAACGGAAAAGAGAATTTAAGCCCAAATTGTTGTCACAGAATAGTGACAACCAAGCAAAAGGAACCCCCCCAGGAAACAACACCCCCCCACTCCATGTCAGGGTTCTTTCTATCAGCCAACCTCAGCCCTACAGGCCTGGGTGTCTACGTCAGGAAACTGGGCTTCTAGTGTAACACTCGAAACAGAGATGCATCTTCAGCAGCCTCATCAATCTCCACAGGTAGGTGCCACTGACTACGTGGGACCCTAATATCGTACTTTAAGAACGTACATTAGACATTTAAAGTCTAAGAAAGGCTTCAGCTCTCTGTATACCTTGCTTTAGTACAACCATACGTGTGCTCAAGGAACAGATTTGATCAAGTTCAACCTGAGGGACCACCGGGTCACAGAGACTACAGCGCTGTACTTTGAGGTACCAGAACTTCACTCTCCCAGCTCAAGTTTATTTTTTATTATCCTACTCAAATTTCTCCCTTTGTTTCTGCTCCCATTTCTATATTCTCCACTACGCCTTTCCGTTTTCTGGGATGATAACCAAGTTAACCTATCTGAATCCAGGATCCAAATCTCGCTTCAATTGTTGCTACTCTGAGTATGTAAGTAGCCCAAAGTTTTTAAGGGAAGAAGTTCATTTTTCATTTTAAACACTGTCAAATTGAGTTCTGTAAGATGCCAAGAATATTTAAGACAGCAGGAAATCTTTAATGCTGACCTGAGCATTGTGAAGATGTATCGAGGGCTGGCAGAGTCTTTCCCACCGTGCAGCCTTGTGCCAAACTGACCAATAGGCTGCAGCAAGTTGAGGTTGTTACTGCCCACAAAGTTCTGAGCTAAGTTAATAATCGTCATCATCAGCGATGCCTGCAATAAAGGAAGGTTCAGAGCTAAAAATGCAGAATTCTTCACCGAATGGACAAAGTTAAAGGCAAAATTTGCACCAAGAACAGAATTGATATAGATGATAAACTCAACTAACGCAACACCAGAGGAAAAGGCTCACTGAAAGTGCATCCCAGGACCCTCTAGTCTGGACAACCAGATACATTCCAGTGGCCCATCAGACATTGTTATCTACCTGTTCTTGAAACCTCCAATGAAAGATTCTATCAGCCTCCCAAGGGAATCTTGTTCTAGCACGTAACTTCTCCTTACCAAGGTAGAAAGGCCAGTAACAGCTGCCTAAATCTATCACAAGTAAAGCGGGTTTTTCTCATTCTACATTTGGAATGTAATATATTCCTATAAAATCTAGGTAGGACAGGCAGACTGACCAATATCAGATTAACTTAATATTGAAGTATTAATAGCAGATATACAGCCACTTTGCTTTGGTGTTTATATTCAAACACCTAATTCTGCTTTAGAGGCATCTTAACTGTCAAGTCAACAGAGGCTTTTTTGCCTTTCACTTAAAAAAGCATTTTGCACAACCAGGCCAGGTTCTTACTTCACCATGGTGGTATGAGGACATCTCGGCTACAGAACCAGCCAGCTGAGCAACCTTCACCTCCCGCTTATCATTTCGTTTGAAACATGTGAACAGAACTTTTCTTTGACCTGGCTTCAAACCTGTATAAAAACAAAAAATAGAATGGATGCGTTTCACTTAGCTTCTGCTCTCTAGAGACTGAGAACTACTTATACACCTAAAGATTCTGCACCAGGAGAGTAAGTTACTTGCAATAATATACTATGAAATGGACAAGACGTTTAATCCAAAGATTAAAAAACTTGGACAACAGAAAACTGACTTCAGAATACCGACCTGAAAAATTCACGGGGTTCCCCGATTCCGACGATATGACATACACACACCCATTTATTGAGTTCCGAGGAATGCATTAGGTGGAATCATGATCTTGAAATAACTTACCATCAACCAGTGACGGGATTGATCTTTCATTATCCGAGTTTGAGAACAGCACTAACTCCTTGTTGATGAAGTCGTTGTATGTCAGATAATTAGTATTTTTCCCATACAGGTATTCCTAAGAAAAACAGGTGCAAGATTGCCTTAATTTTAACAAGGTCTAATCTGTTTCTTAGCTCATACTTGGCTAGTTTCACTAAAATGGAAGTTCCTTGTAGGACTAGTTAAACACGGCACAAGTGCTGACATTCTTAGCATGGCAAAGGGACAATTGCTTCTCGTGATGCAGGTCCATTTTTTTGAGAAATAAAGTCTCCGTACAGCCCCGCTCCAGTTATCATTTCCCTATCGATAACATAATTTGAAAGATAAAGAGTTAAAAATGAATTGCTGGACAATTGACGAGGCCACACTGATAACACGAGAGAAGAAGCTGCTCTGCAAAATCCTGAAACATTTTAACTGTCCTGTAATCCAGCGACTGACTCACTGACTCGGAGCTGCGTGCAGCTCTAGTCTGCCAGAATGAAGCTGAGAACAGCCCCAGGGAGAGACAGGAAACCAGTTTCCTTCATATACATAAACCTTTTACCTCTGGCAGACCATGCAGCTTCCGTTGTCTTCTATCCTCCATGAAATTAGTCAGCCACTCCTTTCGCTCTTCTACCTTCTTCTTGCTAAAGGCCTGTCGATTACAAAATGAAAAGTAAGTCAGTTCTAGGATGGTCTGTGGTGTGCCCCATTGGACCACTTGAGAAAAAGAAAGCATACAGGAAGAGTTTACCCAGGAGAATAGCACGCTAAACAGGGTGACTTAATAGCTCAAGAAATGCAATAAAAGGTTCTTGTAGTTTAATATATTAAGTGCAGAATTTACATCAGTCTTTAGGAGACACAGTAGTTCGGTTTAAGTGTATGGATTTTATACGTCATCATGGAAAACTAAAGCAGATTTTGGGAGAAATTAGTATTTTGGGGAAAAACTTGTTTTTTGTCATTGCCTAATAGCTCAGAATACTTCAGAGTCAATGTCTACCAAAAGTGAAGAAGTTCACAGAAGTGAGGGCTGTTTTAATCCGCTGGTGAACCATTTTGCAAGAAGAAAATCGGGGGGAGAAAGGGGAGGTCTGACTTGGAGAATACTGCAGCAGAACATGCAGAAAAATGTTAAAGGAATATTTACTATTGTGTCTGAAAATGTCAATTAGTTTGTAGTGATTAGTTTGTTCTGAGCTATATTTAAAAGCCATCATTAAAAGGGTACTCTTGGCCTGAGGTCCGTGGCCAGATTTGCTTCTGCTGGTTCGACTAAAGCCGTAGCCTTGGTAACAAAGAGATTGTCTCAAGCCCAAAGGCTTTTAAGAGCATTTTAAGAGAAAATACACAGCACTTTAAGCAGCAGAATACCAAAGGTAGTAAGTCAGCAATTAAATCAAGTGTTAGTTACCAGGGTGATCGCAGCATCATCTTCAGGGCCAGAATATTTGAAGCCAATGCGGTGTTTAGCCATATCTGCAAAGTATTCTTTAGCCTCTTTCGATGTGCTGGTACCCAAACCTGCAGAGACACTACTAGTTAATCCTAATAACTTCTTGCTTAAACTAAGTTGCAGTTCAAAGAAATACTTTGCTATGCCTAGTTTCTGTGATGCATTATATAAATATACAGCTTAAAGATGACTTACCAAAAACTTAGGTTACCTAACATCTCATTTTAAAGTATCACAAAAATCATAAGAATTACGGATAAGTGAGCGGTTGCATATTGTACTGTTGGATTTTGCCTGTAACTTCTGTAGATATCTGAAATGATTAACTGCAAATTGGAAACGATTCCTCATCATCCAGCCATTGTTCTGCAGTTGGCACCTTTCTTACTGGTACTGAGCAGTTCTGGATTAAGTACTGAGCTCACAGCGCTAACAGCACACAAGGACGATACTATGGAAAACAGCACATAAAACTGAGCATAATTGCCTAAGAGGGCTGAAGGAATGGTTTACTAGTTCCATTTTGGGAGATTTTATTGAGATTTTATCCAGTTAGAGGTTATTATTTCCTTACTTTTATATTTTATGTCCTATGTCTTTGTAATCAGAATATCTTAGGAAGGAAGAGACTTGGAGGACACCCGGTCCAAGCCCTTTTTGCAAAAGCAGGACTAACTGGATGAATCATGAATGCTCTTACTTGGATCACTTAATTTCACCGTAATGTTTTCTACAAACCTTTATAGTACTTGATTTTCCATGAATTGTAGTTCTGTGTACTGTTTTTCCATTCTTCAAATTCAGGAATGCTATAGAATGCAATTTCTTCTTTGTTTTTAGAGGCCTACAATGAACAAATATTTTAACCGTGAGAGGCAGACTTGGACCAAGGGATCCTTACTCTTTCACCTTGCCATCTACCCAGCCCTTACCTTTATGATGGGAGTAATAAATTCCTCCAAAAAGTTGTGTCTTAGAAGAGATGGCCAGTTGTGATGGATGAAGTTAATCAGCAAACCTTTGATATGTGATCCGTCTTGATCCTGATTTAAAAAAAAAGGAAAAAAAGCATATTTAATCAGGGACATGAAGGAATTGACAATTGTTAGCTTAATAGCAAATGATTCTATAATTCCAGCTAACTGACCCTATTAACTTTCACTTCTAAGAAGGTGACCACTTGTCGTTTAATTACTGAAAATTAAGAGAAACAGAAAAAGGAAACATTCTTGGTGGAAAAAGGTCTCAAGGACTGGTCAAGGACCTTGAGTCAGCAGACTGGAAAGACAATATTTAGCTATTTGGTGATGCTACTCCCCCCTTTATCTGTTTTGTTTTCTGGCTGAAAAGACATTATGACCCACTAATATAGAATGATAAAAAGAAATTAATACAGACAATTAGGTAAAACAATGAATGGCAGTGGGAGAAGGTAGTATTTTCTTCTTTCCTCTGTATTCCATTTTAATTTTAGCGAACCTAACCTGATCTGTCATAATCATAATCTTTCCATAGCGAAGACTCTTTAAAGATTCTTGATCTTCATAGTTCTTCTTATATTGTAAACCTACAATCTTGATGATGTTGTTGATCTCGGCATTTTCCATAATCTGGAAGAGATCACACGGAATCAAAAGCTTGTCTTTCAGACTTAAAATGTAGCTCAAAAAAGTCTAAAATTATCCGTAAGCATACCATTGACTGAGCTTTGGCCTGTCAGGGTTTTTTTTTTTTTCCATTTAGAAACTTATAATTTCTAAATTGAAGTCTAATGCTTTAATTATTCTAGATCATTCCAAACATTTTGTAGCCCACAATACAAACGCTATCCCTTCAGGCAAAACACCCAACAGGACTTAATCAATACTCCCCAGGTAACCAGCAAGGCAGGCTGAAGATGAGACCAGACTCGGGCGTTTAAGACACCACTCCTATGAGTTACAGCGTTCCAGGTGTTGGGCTGTGCTCGGTCAAACACACGGCATTACACAGAGCGCACTGTTCTAACATGGGGCTACAGCAATTTTCCGACTAACCTGCTTATGAGAAGCTTCTCGGACGTTGAGTATTTTACCACGAAGTGGAAATACTCCATATTTGTCTCTACCAACCACTCCTAGACCAGAGACGGCCAGTGTTTTGGCCGAGTCCCCCTCAGTCAGGATAAGTGTACAATCTAAAGAATTCTTGCTGCCTAAAAAAAAAAAAATCAGGTAAATTTTCTAATTAAGAAGCGAAATCAAAGCCTGCATACTCACAAATTGAATGAGAAAAAATATCTTGTAACACATACAGGGTTTGTTGCACTGTGCATGGTAAATGGGGATAAACATAGTAAATGGGACTGTAAAACAGGGATGAACTATAATTACAGGTTTTCTCATTATCTTTAGGAGACAATTCTATCGTTTGTCTAACGAACAAGTTTTTTCTGGTTTTGAATGAATTGGGTATAAAGGTGTAAAACACTTACCAGCATCATTGGCATCATCCAGCTTAGGAACACCCTTAATCTTAGTGTGTTTCACCGCCGAACACTTCTTATTCAGCTGGCTCTGAGCTTTAAATTTTACCCAGTTTAGGATACTTTCAACAATGCCACAGCCAACTGCCTGCAGTACAAAAAATAACCCCAAACAATTGTGGGAAAAGCCTTAACAATGACAGGATTCTAAGTTACATAGTTTTTCTTCAGTTCATGACATTACTTCGAAAGTATATATTCACCTCAAGGTGCAGTTTTAGAGATATCTTGCTTATCCATGTATATCAATACTTACACCCTTAATAAATTTTTCACTCAATTTACAGGTTGAGCCAAAGTTCTTTGCCTGCAGAGTCATGTTCTCCTTAGTCTGAGAGTCAAAGGTCGGGTTTTCAATTAAGGAATTCACGAAGATCCACATGTGGTTCTTCACCTACAGTTAAATACAACGAACATCACAGGTTATACAGGCTCACGGCACCAACAGCGGCGCAGTCTGACATTTGCCTGTCAATCACACAGTGAGGAAAAACTCAGTCATCACTGTATGTTTTTGAATTTTCCTAGATGTTTTGAAAGAATTTAGAACAACTAATGGGACATTCATGAAGAATGGGATATGATTTGGGACGTCGAGGCATCACAGCTCTCAGCCTAAATAGGTATTATCTAGCAGATACCGAGTTCTGGCGCATCTACACTGACTTACGGTGTTCTAATTACAACACACATCAGCCAAATGACGAGAAGATCGTTAGTTGGCTGAAACTGGACAATATGAGACTTCTATAATTAGCAATTTTATATATATTGTCTGTACAAAAGGAAATATGTATTATTAATTAATGTGATAATGCACGAAGCTGTAGTTACAATTTGCTGTAACGCTAGAGTTGTGTTTCCCACTGGCCAGATCCTGACATTGTACCTGGAAAGGCTTCACTCCAACTCCATTTTTGTTCTTCTTTTTCACAACATCAATGAGTTTAGTCACAAGCTGGTCAGCTACATAATCAACGTGCCTGCCACCCTAAGGGAAAAGGGGACCAAAGACCTGGTGGTGATTCCATTGAAGAAAACCCAAGGATGCATATCTATTTAAAATTTTAAGCATAGTCTTTGAAACATTAAACAACTACATATTTTTCACTAATGTACACACATTCAAAAATAGCTGAGAATATTAATGATGAAGAATATGGTATTAGCTTGACTAAATAAACTAAAGACGAGTTACCTTTGTAGTGGCAATGCTGTTGACAAAGCTAACTTGCTGGAAGCCTTTTTCGCTTAAAGTCAAACACACTTCCCACCGGGAATTTACTTCCTCGTGGATAACCTTAAGTGCATTACCAGTTTCATCTACTTTGTCCTTCAGATAGAGGTCCACATAACTGCGGAATCCTTTCACCTGCACACAGATGAGAGCAGACAACTCATAACAGCTCCTATAAATACTTAATTCATATCCTCCTGAAAAGTGGGTAGAGAAATCACTCATGCAGATTTTCCCTTTACTATGTGTAATGACATAAATTGCTTCAACAAAATCTCAACTGTTTAAATGGCACGAGAAATACAGATATTACTCTTTCTTTTAAATGCTTACTTACAGGCAGCCTCTGTCCATTCAGGAAAACTTTGACATCCTTTGTGGATCCAGCAATATCATATGCTCTTCGAGACATTAGTGCTACAATGTCTTTATCAAGAATTGTCATTTTGAATTTTGACAGATCAGGTTGGAAAGTGACACACGTGTAATCTTCTCCATCAAAATATTTCAGTTTCATTTCACCAGCCTTTCCCATGTTGTCTGTCCAGGTCTGAGAAAAGGAGGTTTTGTGAGTTGCAAGTCTAACACACAGGACCACCCAGCTTAGTTTTTAAAAGCAGTAAGCTGATTTACGAGTTTTAAATACTTTCAAATTAAAAAAAACCCGCACAGGTTAAAAACTAGATTCTGATTGCTCATTTCATTATTAATTTGAATTATATCTGATCGCACAATAACTGTGGGCCAAATTTATTCCAATCACAGTGGACCGAATGCAAGTTATGCCTAAATTTTTGGAATGAAAACATAGGGTCTTATTTAAAAATCTCGGGTATAACCTTACTGAAATGAGAAGTGTTCATACCTGCTTGAATAACTTTTTGTATTCACGACATGCAGTTTCAACTGTAAATTTTGTGCTAAATATGTTGCACAGTTTGGCTCCATAACCATTTCGCCCACCTGGAATTAGAAGGAAAACAGACTTGTGTTATTACCTTTCAAAACATCTAAAAGAATTCCAGAGTAACGAGATTTCAGCCACTTCAGCACAATCAAAGTACAACTGTCAATAAGCAACTATATCGTATAAACTCAGTACACCACTACAAAAAATTGGGATCAGCGTTCAAAGATAATTTTTCCTGTTCTCCATGTTTGTGGTGTTATTACTATAAAACAGAGCAGGGAGACTTCTCTCCGATGGAGTCAGAACGCCGTTTTCATGTTGCATCAAGGACCCTCTTCCCCCTTCCTTTAGTTCAGTTCACACATTTCAACTGATCAGGCTGCTCAGAAATATTAGTGTATATTCCAGGGTCTTCCCTACCTGTGACTTTCTTTTCATTGTCGTCATAGTTGCTGGATGTTAGTAGCTGTCCAAAGATAAGAGCAGGCACATAGACCTTCTCCACTTTGTGTTCAACAACTGGAATACCTTTCCCGTTGTTCCATACACTGATTGTGTTATTCTCTCTAGGGGGAAAAGAAAAAATAATGTGTTTTTAAGTCTGCAAATGACTGAGCTATGAAACAAGTACTAGACAAAAGCTCTGGGGAAAGGCCACCATTTCATCAAGAGCAAACGTGTGTTCAGCAAGTGCCGAAACAGCCAGCAGAGGGAGGACAAGTCAACAAAAAAATTCTCAGATCTGCAGATATGTCTATGAAATGGACCACCACACATAAAAATCCTCTATCTGTGCTCAATGACAGAATAAAAAGGTTGAGAGGAAGAGGAAAATGACCACAATGGAAAACAACAGCAACAACAAAGCAGCAGTCATTTCACCAGTCAGCGCTCTGTGAGAGACCAAGGGACTAAACAAAGAAAAAGGCTTTCACAACCGGTGAATTACATTTGGTCTAACTTGGATTGGCCGCAGCGCGCAGCCCTCCGCTGCTACACCAGCTTAGCAGCATGGCTGCTGAGTGAGGAAATCTACCGCACGCAGTTGGGAAGGCAAAGAACAAAAACAAAATAAAACTCACACGTCAATTGTAACTTTAATGCACGACATGCTTTTATCTCTCTGCTTGTTGTCTGCAGCATTGACTAGAATGGAAAAATTATTGTTATTATACTACATTCTCAATCAAGAGAATTTATCAACCATAAAGCACCTTCAGTAGAATGAATGCAAAAATTCAACACAATGCTAATAATCATCTTGGTATGCAAATATTTCGCAAGTTGCAAAGATGAGTGCTACAAGTCAACACAAAATGGAGAATTTGGGGCTGAATGAAATCGAGTTTGTAATAGAGTGCGCCATCATCCCACGAACGGTTTACTGTTAAGTAGCGCTAATGGAAGGACATTATTATCCAATATTTCCAAGCACAACCGGCAAACAATGCACTCTGCAAACACAATCCATCAAAGTGTGCAATAGACATCACTTGGTCGACAACGCGGCCAGATAAAAGCGCACTTGCTACGTTCTCGCGTTTCATTCCATTCTCAGACATTCAGCACCCATTAAGAACTCGCCAGCACCGACCGGACAGACAGAGGTCACCTTACCTAGAATCTCATCAAAGATTTTATATAAGCCAGGCACAAAGGTCACATCTCTGCAGTTAAGGCCCACGCCCTCATCAAAAACCCACATTTGCTGAAAAGAAGGCAAGAAACACGTAAGTCCCCAGGTCTGTCCCCTCTTTAGCGCCCCGGTTTGTAAAGCAGAAGTTCTGCGCTTCACAAACAGATGTTAATGACTGCGCCCCCCCCCCCCCCCCCCCCCCCCCCAACTTTAANCTCCCCCCCCCCCCCCCCGCCCCGCACCTGGGTGACCAGCTCCACGGAGCCGATGTAGGTGTCGGGCCGGAGCAGGATGTGCTCCAGCTGCGTCTTCTTCTGGTAGATGTGCTCCACCGAGAGCCCCTTCTTGCCGCCTTCGCCCTTGGGCACGCGGAGGTTCTCGTTGGCGGGCTGCTCGGGGGAGAGAGCGGCGTGAGGGGGAGCGGGAGGAGAACGGGGGGCCCGGAGGGGAAGGAGCCGGAGGGTGGGG
>VZSF01003150.1:580644-654109 GCA_013398295.1 Chionis minor | reverse complement strand
TTCCTTCCTTCCTTCCTTGCTTTTTCCCAGAACATCTCAAATTCCACATGTGAGGAAGGAGGTTAGAGGAATTCTGAGAATTACACAAGTTTAAAGATGGAATAAATAAAAGTTTTTAAATTTTTAGGCAACTGTTGAACCTTCCAGTGTGTGCAGAAATGATAAGCAGTTTCAAGCTAGAAGTACATTGAAATCATACAGTTTGAAGGATGGTTTAGCTTGAAAGAAGGGGAAACAAATAAATGCAGGGTTTTTCATATTTGACACCAGCATCCTCTGGAGATGTCTGCTAGGTCCATTAAATGACTTCATGAACCACTCAAACTATGCTCTTTTGTTCAATATGCCTTCCCTAACTACCTCAAGATGCAATGCTGCACTGACACAATATGCTGTTTGTGGTTATCAGATCTGTCCTGTACACCATGGTCAAAAGTATCTCAGAGGAATCAGCAAAACATGGAACAGAAATTAAAGCCAACCTGGAGCAGGAAGAAGTGAGAAGAGGCATTTTTGGAGTTAAAGACCAGGGCACAAATAATTACATGATAAACATCTCCATATTTAACCATAAGTATAGCTAAACCAGAATGTCTGGCCTTGGTAAAAATGAAGTCATTCAGGAGGAATCCACAAGTGTTGTTCTAAGATGCTCTGTGACACCTTTACACTAAGCCAGATGCAGGGAGAGGATATTTAAATGTTGTGCTCCATCCTTTAGCACTTGTAGCGGTTCAGTCTTCCTTGATGTCGAGCAACAGCTTCACAGAATGATTAGACTTTCTACAGGAAATTATTAAGGGGTGAAAATCTTAAAGTCTTTCTCTTTTCTGTTGAAGTGCCTCTTTCTAGCCATGGTGGCTTTTCCACCTCAGTGCATCACTATTTTTGGTAATCCTTGAGAAACATGGTGGAATTCAGAAAAAAAACCAAACAAAAAACCAAAAAACAACAACAACAAAACCACCCCAGACAGTATTTAAAACTGTTTAAAAACATCTTGGGATTTTTAAGTATTTAAAATCTTTCAAGGAGAAAACATTTATTTGAAGAATTTCACAGTTTAAAAAAACCCGTCACATTATTTTAAAAGTATCTGGAAGTTGATGCGTATGAGAGAATGACTCATTTTTTCCAAAGGACCCTAGGAAAGCTTTCAGGGAGAGGGGGAGGTATAATCTATAATAATAAAAATGTTGAGAGAAAAATGCTTCAGTATCTCTTTTATAAAAATTGAGTACTTCTTTGGGGTTTCTTTTAGTCTGGGTAGATTTTTTATGGTGTCTTTTTTTTTGCTCTTTAGGCATCTGAGCAGCACAAAGCAAATTCTGCAGCACAGAGGCGGCCATCCTCTGCATGAGTGAAGATATACTGTGATATTTCATTCTGTGCTCCTCTCAAAGTTAGCTCTAAGAGCTTCACAAAGCCTTTACAGGCAATGTCAAGAAGAAACGGGAGAAACAGGTGAAAGGTAGAGAAAAGACATTTGGAAAGATCTGCTGAAGCATATTAAACACACATTTATCTCTGGGACCAACAGCCCAAAGTTGCCCTTAGAGGCAGCTGTATGTACCAGCAAAGTGAAGAAAGCATTTAAGCATTTCAGATAATGTATGCAAACTGAAAAGCAGAGTTTCCTTAGGAACCACAAATACAGAGCTACCTGTATGCTCCCAGCTGAAATTCTCTCAGCAAGTGCATATAGAAATAATACAAGTCCTTCATGGCTATGTGAAACATCTGAGTTAGGAGAATGACCAGAGCTTGTAGACAGCAATCCGTCCGAGCTGATAACAGCTGTCAGGCTCTTCTGTATGCTCCTAAGCGTGGAGGATGTATCAGCTGAGCCACAGCTCATCCAATGTGCCTGGGGCCAGTCTCTGCTGTAAAGCCCCTCTTGGATGGAGCAGCCATGGCATTTAACCCTCTCACCCTCCCACTGGAACAGAGAGGCTGTAGGAAAGATGTTTATTTGAAAAGTTTCCCTGGCCATTGCTAACTCCCAAATCCTTGTCCTGAGGATTATTTGGAAAAGGTCTATTTGGCATAGCCCAGTGCCATCCAAGAGACTGTTGGAGTAACTGAAAAGAATCAGCACTGGGTTTCCGGAGCCAGGACCAGCTCAGTTTAGTTCATTTGTCCATACAAATAATAACCACCTCCTCATCCCTTATGCTTCTTTTAATAGCTTCTTAACTGGTGTCTATATTGCCTCTCATCTGTTCAACTGACTACCCCTCTCCGAGTATGAATTTCCCTGCACAGCCATTACCTGAAAAGAAAAACACTGCTCAGCCCATGGAACAGCAGATACTCTTAAGAAACCAGGCAGAAACCATCAATGAAAATTTCTGTGTGATGTTTTCAATACTTGCATCTTAGTTGGATCTATTTCTTGAGCTCTCTGCTCTGTACTTCAAAGACAGCTTTCAAGGGCTTTCCTTTAACTTACAATTCCCTTTCAGCTGACACACCTCCTTGCTTACATTGTCCTCTCTTAGTTTAAGTCTTCGGAGTAAATATAGTAAGGACTCAGAGTCCCAGAGCTTTGGCATGTGTAAGTGCCTATTGTAGCGCTATGCCCACAGGTGTTAGTGAAAGAGGATCTTTGTGATGAATATAATATGGCAGCCTAAATATATCCAGCTTTAAGAGACAAAATCCTACCAAAGAGGTAGTGAATATTGATCCCATTTTGTATCTGTAGAATTAGATGGCTTACAAAGTGCATGTGTATGGAAGGAATTTGGTAAAGAGAGACAACACCTATTCTTGATTTCTCTTTATCCATGTATGCCTTGCTGAGACATGAGGAATTTGCCATTATTGTAAATGGGTTGGGCAGACATCCTGTCTGAAATCATCCCCCAGAGTTCACTGTGGAAGAAATCAGCCAACAGAAGAATGGAGATAATTACAAGGCATCTTTCTCTGGGAGTCTAAGGGAGTGGGTATGACTTTTCTCATTAAATGGGATGAGTTCATTGGGATTTTTTTTTTCTTTTCAGGACCATGTTAGTAACTAGGCTAGAGATACAGAGCCTAACTGATCCAACATCTACTGGAGTGCCAGAAGGAAAGCTACACTTCTGTATAGACCAGTTCTCAGCCTAAGGCCAATCAGTAAGACAAGGACAAAAAAATTCCTTGGTTTTCAACTGTCTTTAGTGCTGAGAGGGAACTTGACAAGGCTGCAAGTGAAGCAGACAGGGAAATATTCTGTTTATTTTCTTGCTGATTTGATTTTTTTCTTTTTGTTGATACACTCACAATGTGATCTTTCCTCTTCTGTGAAAGGAGAAACGAAGTTTTTATCACGCACCTCAGAAAGACTCACCGTGTTTGAGTAAGCTAAACCTATTGCTCAGGGCTGTCCTGTGACACAGCTCTTTTCATTATCCATTAACTTAGATAATGCCAGAAAACAAGTTTTCCATAGAACTCTTTGTCTTCATATCTTCAAGACCCCTAGAGTAAATACAATTCTTTCATTTTGTAGAACAAGTTAGCAAGGGATGGGAGGGGAACGTGAAGGACTACGTGCAGTAAAAAGAACCAACATGACTAAATCTTAAGAAATTACTGTTACAGATTATTTTCTATATTTTATTGTCTCATCAGACAGTGTAAAATACAAACACACTTTTAAGCTGAACAACTATATGAATTTCTTTGTAATTTTGCTTAGAGAAATAGCTGTACCATTTTTGAGAAAACACTACAAAATAATCTGGGTTAATCTCATAATTACAATTTCAGCCACAACAAAAAGCTGCTTTTAACCACTAAAAAAATGCATTTAAATTGTGTTGTGATAGACCAACTTAACTATAAGCAATGCAATCATGATTTTCTCCAGCAACAATTAATCTTGTCCTTGAGAAATCAAGCAAGTGTGGGTTCTGCTAGAATGACTGGAATGGCCATGTTTCACAGGAGTGATGCTGCTTTAGCATCTTATTGGTAGCATTGTCTGATCATTTAGGAACATTTGTTATCAATTTCTTGTACAAATACTACCACCATAATAACGTAATGCTGCCATCAATAGAAGTAGCATTGCCACATAGCCTCATCATTGCTCTTTGGGGGCACGTTAACTCATGTTCTGCTTCTCAGTAAAATCGCTGCCCTTCAGCCTGCTGACAAAAGCTATTTCCTACAACAGAGCCAGAACTCCTATTTGTCAACTGCAATTAGTAAGAGGAGAATGTACATGTGTATAAATATATGAATACAAAATTGCCTAGGGACATTCCAACACTCCCAAAGCTCCCACTTTATGTAAGAGCTCGTATTCCTTCATTTTGTTAAGGTCTGATCCTTCCAAGACAAAGCTTGAGATGTCTGCAAAAAGACATTTCAGTTCTTAATTTCCCACTAAAACTCCTCTAAAGTTTTATGAAGGAGTTATATAGGGGATGAATCTGATACTATCCAAAACGGTCACACCTAATTTAAGATACTAAAGTAGATGAAAAAACACCTAAGCACACTTAAATATTGCGTTAAATACAATGGGAAAGAATGACAAATAACATCTCATTTAGGTTCACCTTGTGGAAACCATCAGAAGTATCCAAGGAAGAAGCGTATCATTGTATTTATTTCCTAGGGGTCATATATAATACTGATAAAAGGTAGGACCATGTAGCACATATTCATGTCAGGCTGCTCCTATTTTCACTAAGTAAAGAGTAGCAGCTTGCAAAAGTCATTATTGATAAGTCATCTTTTCTATTGAACCAACTGTGGCATTAGTACTGGCCTGTGTGATATAAGCTTATTTTGGAGGGCTATCAATGGATTCTACTCATGGGTGGTATTTACCAGTGATGCTCTGTAACTAATTTATGTAACAGGGAACAGCTAATCATTGCATCTGGGAAAATTCCTTTGTAACTTTCTCCCTTTCCGCTTGCTTTAATCATCATGACCTGTCTTTCATTTATGAATAGATCTTTTAGCACACAGTGTCATTTAAATTTCCTCCTGAGTAAAAAGTCACCTTGAAATCTTCATAAACATTTCCACAAATGTAAGGAAAAGGGAGAGCTATGGAGATGAGTGTTTGGTATAGATGTCTTCAGTGATCAAGCTCCTAATTTAAGATCTTTAGATGTCTGACTAGGTGAGATGAATCTAAGCGTATTGAAGTACTAGTAGGCTGGAATTAAAAATGAATACCATCTAATCTAGGTGCACCATGATGGGAATTGTCAGGTATACAAGGAGGAATTGTCATTATAGGCTTCATGTAGACCATATGCACAGAATAGTATTTCATTTTCTTTGAGAGGTTTTTATTCCTGCTTTCTCAAGGGAAAAATATCTTCAAATTGCTTTCCAAAGCCTGCTCCAAATCTACATTGGGCACAGTCTTTTATCTACCTGTAAACCATACCCATAGGTAGTCTGTCTCTTTCAGGATATTATTAAGTTTGAAACATATGCACCAAGGCTATTTAAATGAGTTGTTAATTAGTCAGTGCTTAAACAACAACACATTTTCTCTAGTGTGCTGTTCCAATACTAATAACTCGTGCTCTTCCCATCTGTTTAAATCCACCTGTTATCATTATTTTAAACCTATAATGAAAAGTCTTCGATGAAGGAACCAATTTCATAGTATATGTTCATATCCAGAAACAATGACAACACTTTTTTTTGCTATCATAAGGCACATTTTAACTATTTTCTTTCACTGTTGATATTGTATATTGAAATTCATACCAGAAATGAGACAAGGATGCTTTGAGACAAAAAGGATTTTACATTTTTTGAGGGGAAAGAGATACTGGAAAGAAAAATACCTAATAATTCCACATGATCACATGATTTTATTAAATGAATGCTTTTTACCTACATTTTGTTAAATGAAACTCAGCAAAATTTACACTGACAGGAAGAGATTAACCTTCTGGGTATCTGAGCATCTTCCGTATTGTATTCTTAAATGTCCTAGACAGAGAAACCAGCAGATGTTTTTGTTGTTAGCAAGCATTTTTCCTAATGGAAGTGATTTAAGAAAGGGAAAACCACCTAACCTGGGTACATGGAAACCATTGTTCTGAGCCAGTATTACTGATCTACAGCTTGTTGATGTGTCTTAATTCTTCCGTGTTACATTTCTCCTTCTATTTCCCAAAATATTAACAAACACTTTTGTTTCAAAATTTCCAATTGGAAATAGTTTTTGGTTTATAATGCCTGGTATTTATGGGATATATTTTTTTCTTTTGTGAACCAGAAAGAGACCTCAGTGGGAGACGGAGTAGAATAAATGAATTAAGTATTTATGGGCACACACTTGTGCAATCAAGAAATAAAGGAAGAAGCACCTGGCAATAAATCACAGCTTGTACTATTTTAAAGAAAATCATATTTTACTACTTCAAACCAAACTAATTAAAAAAAAGAAACAGTGGAGACAGGATATATAAAAATTCACTTCATTGTATAGGTGTGTGTCAGAAGAGATATGCAGATCTATGACTTTATTTGGCTTTCTATGCACCACTATCCAGCGACACCTGAGAGGCACCCACTACCCTTGTGGCCTTCAGGTTCCAACCTCTCTCCCCTGCAGGTGGTGTGCCCTATCTGCCAGGCACTGAGTGGCTGTCAGTCTAAGGGATTTCTGACACCAGACACCCATGTGAGGGTAACTGAAACACAGCCCTGGTCAACACAGCAACAAGAACCTAAGGAAGGGTTCAGTTGACAAAAGGTAGGTGTCTCGCACAAGCTTAATCTTTCAGCCATGGCTATGACCCTACTAAAATTGTGCAGCTATACCCTCCTATCCTGGTTTGAGGTAAAACAGGACTAATTTTGTTCAGTAGCTCTACTTTCTAACTCGGCCTTTTCTAACTACTGAAATTAACAGCATGTTGTGCAGAAAACTGCTCACTCTCAGAGTGATAAGACCCATGTTTACAGTTGATGCTAAGGAATGGGATGCAGACAGGCTCCTGCTTATCCTTATTGCTATAACACCCAAGGGCAGCCAACTTTGGTATTCGCCTCTTTGGAGGGTCAGAAGCAGGAAAGTATAGAGGGGTCACACTTGCAGGGAGGAGCAGACAGGACAGGTGACCCAAAACTGCCCAACAGGGTATACCATCCCATCTGCCTCACACTCAGTATAAAAGCTGAGGGATCACAGGGTCAGTTCTTTTTCTTCAAGAGCTGGCATCCAAGGATGACTCTGTTCATCTGCCTTTGATCTCGATCCATGTGTTCCTGAATCTGGATCCGGAAGCTAGTTCCCGTCCATCATTAAGTCCAGTCTGGGATTTCCCCAGTGCCTGCTGACGACATGATTGTCATCCTGGGAACTTCATACGGTTTTGTATATATTTCATGATTCTATTTTATTTATTTATTTAATTAATTTCTTTATATTTCGTTAAAGTACCTTAGTTCCTTCTAAACTCTCTTTTTCTCTCTCTCCACAGGAGAGAGGCCACATCTGTTGCTCTGCCCGATTGGGCCAATCCGGCCCAAAACACGACACCTCCAAGTGCTCTGCTGTAGCACGTGTGCCAGCCTCGTGGAGATTTGGCAATCTTTAAATCAGTCAGTGAACTGTTAAGTATAGGCTTGGACTAGTAATCAGCTCTGACTGGTGCTGGACAGGTTCGGTAAGAACATGAAAACAAACAGTGAAATGTGTTAGACTTAGGCTTTAATGTAAGTATAATGAGAGCAATTGGTGGTACAGCATTCATAACCTGATTTACATCACTAAAACTGAACAGAATATTACCCTAAGATACCAAATTACTTTTCTCAAAATTTGGTGGCACAGGAAACCAGATCACTGAGATCCTGTTTACGTTATTATCCTCTGCCTTTTCCCAGGAAAAGCAAAACATATAAGAACACATACCCACAAGATAACGTCATCTTATATATAGAAAATGCATATAAACAAACAGGCACAAAGTTGATCTGTGACTGGATCCAGGGGTGTTAGAACGGTATTCACAGAAGGAAGACAATAATCCCACATGAAGCTGTTCTTATGGTCTGCTGTGGTGGTCAACAGCACAGAGTTATGAGCTGGTGCCAAGTGAACTCCAAACAAAGTTGTTCATTGATATGAATACCAGAAAACATCCAGATCTATGTAATCAACACAAAGAAATTTCATTTCTTTGTTGTGAATCTGACTAGGAGCTTGCACTTTTTCTTAAAATGTTGAACCACAGCTGTTGCACTCCTGCCTCTATAAACCAGCACATGCTACCATTTTGCAGAAACAGAACATAAACAGTCATGAATAAAGACAAAACTTGCCTTCAGGTTTCAAGAAAGAACTCGCAATCTCATGGTCTGCAACAGGTCAAAAGCCATCTCAGCCTGCATTTCTGAGTGATATTTCCCATCAAATTATGATCCAATCACTTTGGAAGGTGTACTTAATATTTTTGTATGAGAGAAACTTAATATTCCTTTCCCGTACGGCAGCTGTTATCCACACACATCTACAGTATTCCTGCTCTGAAAAAAAACCCCATGTTTCTAGAGTGAGTAATTTAATCATTTCATATGTTTCCAATTCTTTAATATCATTTACAAATGATGCCACAGTCACAGACTGTACATTTGGCAAAGCCTGATCAATACTTATTGAGCAGTATCAAAAATGTCTCTATCATTTGACAGTAAGGATGCAGTGTGACATGTCATTCAGTGTCACTAGAGACCTGTCATATGCTGCTGTCCCTGTTTCAGGATCACTCTGGACCAGCCACTGTGGTGCACCTCTCACTTTGCAGAGACAGATTTTTCATTTCCCTGGCAAGCCACATGGGGTAAAGATGGTGTTGTACCCAGGCAAATTTTGTAAGCAATTTCCCATTAATCGTGTTGTTTTCTCCAGAGATTTAAAAACCAAGCTAATCAGAATGAAGAACGTTTCTAGTCTCTGTCAGTAACTTTCATTTGATTTTACAGAATTACTGTAATTAACCAAAGAAGGCAGACTCTGCTATTCCTGTCTAACCTGCAATAGGACCAAGGATCGAAGCACTGTCCTAGTCAGAGTATGTCCTGCCCCAAGGACTTTGCAACTGTGACTGAAACAGCATGCAGTCAGGAACAAATGGCAGGGAGGAGTAAAGATGTAGGTAACAGTAGGCAGATTGAACATAGTTCACGTTTTGACAAGATAAACTATGAAGTGCACTACTCAGAGAACATTCAGGCTGCATGAACAGTAGGAGTATTTGCTGTGTTTTCTCTGCTAGTGTATTTAGAGGAGTGATCTGGCATTTAAGAATAAGTTAAGCCCAACTGAAGATTCTGTATGTGTACAAGGCACAGTGCAGCCTTATCTGACTAAGACCTTGTCTGGATAGAGGAATAGAAGCTGTAGGAGTTACCCCAACCTGGGAGTAGTCCTGAAAGGCATTGTAGCACCAAGAAATACTTTCCGAAGTTAAAATCTATGCCTGATCTTCCTGGCGCTGGGAATAACTACTTCCCTCGATGGGAACATAGTATCACCCTGAGTAACTGGGAAGCAACTTTACACAAGCTTCCTCCCACATTCACTGTTGTTTGGCTTGCCACTTTGTGCTTGTAGGTGTAAATTGAGAACAGGCTCTGCTTTCCAAACTGTACTTGGACCAAAACTAGGCAAAAATTTAATGTGGCCTACTAGTAAGACAAATTAACACACTATTGAATTTCTCCTCCACCTCTGTTTTTAAAAGCACCAGGAGGTGAGAACTAATGGTACCATAATGATACTCATAGTGGTACCAAGGAATGAGTCCTGAAAGCGTCTTCTGCTGCATTGGGTTCAGGTAAATTTTAGCCTGCCTTGTTCTACCACATAAACATGCATCTGGGATTAAATAAAAGGAAGGATAATAACTTCACATAAATATTTCAGATCCAATACAATCAAGGATTGTATTAAATTAACTCTTTTACTTAACTAAGTTTAATTTTGATTTTAGAATGAGCTTTTGAACAGTGCAATAGTTCTACAAAATATTCTTTAGCTGACTACCAAATGTGTAGAGCATCATCTAGCACTTTTGATAAATCACAGCTTATTCCTAAAGGTAGTGCTTCCATATGGCAGCTACTTATTATTTACTGTAATATGCTTCAAATATAAATTTGGTTTTGTTCTCGGGACGAGTCCTGAGAGGTGTCACTGACTCACAACTTGCAGAGTGCTGAGCACCAACTGGCATTTGGGCTTATGCTAATTACGTTGTTAAAAAGTATCATCAGAGACATTGCCGCTCCTCCTTAGTTACACGGTGAGAAATGCTGTTACTCTATTTTGCTTTGTGCATCATGGTTTCATGAGGCAGGTTGTTTCATGTATAAAGTATGTATTCATATATTTCGTGTGTGTGTCTATATATATTTATCAGACAAAAATGAGTTAAATTTTTCTGAGATATGTTTTACTCTTGGCACACAAACATGAAGTTCCCCAATTAAAACTCACACAGTTTTTTGGCTCTCTAAACTTACATGTGAGCAGCACTTGACACATAATTTGTAAATTATACTTAACAGCTATCTGGTACACTACCTTCCCTATGACTTTTATTCTTTGCTTGCCACCACCAGCAGCTCTATTTGTCTACTAATTCCATACTTACATTGTATCTTGTAGGCCCTGAATATAAACATGTTTGTGCTTATGTATACACACAATTAAATAAATTCTCTAGTATTTTCAGGATCAGGACTACATTTTTAAGAGTAGACTTTCTTACTTGTATGGGACAACGATTGGCTTATGGGTTTCTACACACTCTTGGAGTTTCTGGAAACTAGTGAAATATGTGAACAATAAAAGAAGAAAATCTGAGAATATGGGATCTTGAAATGTTAGTCTTACATTTTTAAGAAAACTGGTTATTACTGGACACCACAGTGAGCTCCCTTGATAATTAGATGTCCTTCTCAATGAGTTTACATTAAAAAAGAAAAAATTGTGTGCCAATCCTATTAAAAGTAGTAGAGTGTGGACTGTACCACTTAATCCTGCTCTCCATCAGTGTTGAAACCCTGGCCAAGACAATTAGTACCACTGCCAGCACTCAGTTTAGCTCATGTGGGCTCTAGGGTCAACACACAATTTTTACTTCACTCTGCCCTCTATGCTTAAACAAATAGCTTAGATTCAGCCTCTAGAAAGATTTTTTGGAGAGCTTAAGACTTTTTTGCCCCAACTCAGTTTTTGGTACAGGTCAAACGAAAAATGTATCACTCCCCTTTGACAGAGCTATATCTTCTGAGGAACACCAAGTTACAGCCCGAGATTTTGAAATTCCATACTTCAGTTCAGAATTCCCTGTATTTTAAATAACAGCTACAGAAAATATTACCTGAAAGAAAATTATTTTGATTTAAGCAACTCTACTTTTCCTCTTCACCCATATAAAGGTGCTAACTTCTCACTGAAATTGTTTCCTAAATTTCTTGGAGCATTCTCCTTACACAAAAGGAAAGGTTGGTCTTAATTTTTCTTAAGGAAAGTGGGGGGTTTTAATGAGACCAGTTTGAAACAGAAATGTTCGTACACTGTGTTTGAAATGCAACACAAGAGAAGCTTCCAGTCATGGCAATAGATATTTGTAAAATGAAGAAAAAAAAATCAATATGAATTTGATTTAAAAGTTTTTGGTTTCTTTTTCTCTCCAAGGAAAATGGTGTGTTAGCTGGAAATCATATGGGAATTTAATTAGCTATAGTCTTATTAAATGCCTTTTTAGCCCAGTCACTTCAATAAATGTTAATTATGACACATGAAAAGACATATAGAAAATGTTTTACAAAGAGTATAATGGGGAAAATGTAAAGGTTTGTTGGGTGGTGGGTTTTTTTCCTCTTCCTTTTTTTGTTTTTTTTTTGTGTGCTTGCAAAACCACAGAACACAACGAAGCCATTTTACATTGTACATTGAGATGATAATGGTGCATTTTAAAACAGAATGTGTCATTTTTGGCAAACAAAATGTTTGATGACTCTGGCAGAGTACTGTAGATTCTAAGAGTCCGTTCCACTTTAGAAATATTGATGATGAACATGTTACTGGGAAAGCACAGAATGTGCAGAAAGACTTTGCAAGATCTCATTTGCACAGCTTCTTAAAGTACCTGTCTTTCCAGCTCAAACTTTTATGTATTCTGCTTATTTAAATTACCTTACCTCATTCACCACAACATTTTATAGTAACTTTGTAAATTAGGGGAAAGCAGTCATCTCTACTTTATAGATAGATGGAAATTCACATAGAATTATAGTGAAATGAAGGTAGTGTAGAAAGACTCTGGCCAATAAAGTATTTAATCCAAGACCCTCAAACTTGAAAGCAGTTACCTCAGTTTCTCAATCATCCATTTTTCTTCATTCCAGGAAAGCAATGGCTAGGAAGTCTTGATGAAGAAAATAACCTCTTTAAAAGTTAAATTAAAAAAAAAAAAAAAAGTTTCTCTGAGTATAATATCGTAAGCAAAATAGCTAATAATCCTATCCCATTCTTTATTAAGAACTGAATATTATCCAGCCCTAATAACCGAAACATGGCAGTCAGATTATTGCCAGTTGACCACTTGACTGGTTAACCAGTTTGAGGGCCTAAATTTCAGAAAGTAAGTTTGAATGTAGCTATTTTAATGTATCACTTAATCTCTAGAGAAGACCAAAATCAACCAATTGCCCCTTTGTATTTCAGGCTATGTTGTTCCTTAAGTGCCTATGCATACATAACTTCCTTGGTATAAGGAGCACCCAGACCTGAAGAAGTGGGCAGAATTTAGGCACCTGAGCACTATTGCAATTTTGAAATGGGCAAGGATACATTGAAACTCCACCTAAGCCCTTGTTAGGTGTGTTCTGAGTACACACGACTTGGTCAGCCTGAGGTTTCCTCCAGAGTTCGTTGCCTCTTGCAATAAAGGTGTTGTGGTGCACTTTTGGAAACTAAGTTAGTACAAATACGCTTAACCTTATGAGCTGAAGATCAGCCTCAAGACCCATACTATAAACATAAGATGGAGACAACCTTACAAATGGTTCAGGGTAGTGAATGGAGCATCTTCACAAGGCCCTAGTTCTCCATTGCTGGATAGGGCTGGGATGCATATACAGGACAGTCTCAAGATGTACTGGACACTCCAGCCTCCTTCTGCCTTGCTGGACTGTTTCATTCTTTGGCAACAATTTTGGACTAACCAGTACCTTCCTCTCACCACAGATCCTCTATCTGTAAAGACACGTGGACTTCTTACAAACCACATGTAATTCAGTTGCTACAAACTGGTCAGTCCCAAAGACCACTTGAGAAGGACACAGGAAACCTGGACGTCTGCATACTTCTTAGACTTTTAAATTGTTCCTGGATTATTAGTTTTTTAATTCAGTAATCATTCACAGCAAAATGACACACACACGCACCCCGCACCACCCCGCCCCCAGAATAATTGCTACAGGAACTCTTGGAGCAGAAAATGAACAGGGGAAAAAACCAAACAACAAACAAACAAACCCCAAACCAGTAAGAATAACCACACTTTTTCTTCCACTTAGGGAAATTTCCTAGTTACTTCCACCTAAAGTCAAGATCCTGCTTGGGTTTAGCTGTTTCTAACAGAATAGGGTTTTCTGGGATCTTCAGCAGCAGAGGAGGAAGATGTCCATTTACACCATGCCTGTTGTTAGGCATCTGCCCACAAAAGATTATCAGTATCCACTTTCTGATAACCAACATCCACGGAGCCATTCCCTTTGTTAGACCTCAAAACTGAACTAAAATTCAGGCTGTAACTAAAGTAAATGCTGCTTTTAGAAGCCTAGAGATGTTTCAATAGATCACTAAATCATTTAGCCTTATGGGAACTGATTCCAGCGTGTGTAAAGCAGCTAGCAGTGACATAGCCTGTAAGGACTGTTGCAATCAGTTTTACTCCTCTGCATGACTCAACACCCATTTTTCTTATGCGTCCCAACTGATACCCAGACAGCTTTGCTGGAGATATCAAAGAACAGAGTCTGGATTTCTAAGGCTGAGGCTACAATTTCGTTGAACCTTCTTCAATACAAAGTCCCTTCCCTCATACTGTAGGTGCCATTTTTCAAGTATTTTATATGCCATGAGGAACTTTGAAGTTAATAAATGTTATTGTGTCAAATGAAATAAAATTAAAGACAAAGATCACCTTCAGTACTGTATAATATATGGCTTTAGCCCCTGGCAGAGAGTTCTGGGAGTTACAGCAGTTGAAAGAAATTTGAGAGCACAGCAGTGGGTTTGGATTATAGAGTATCTAGCGACAAGAGAAAATTATCTTTCGAAAAAAAAAAAAGGGTTTATGAGGTGAAAGAGTTATGTAAATTGTCTTTTAAAACTTGTAAGAAGAAAAAGTTGTAGTGCATCAAAACTCTTGGAAAAACATAAGAGAAATTTTTTTGGTGTATTTTAAAATCATAATAAGGACATTTTTCTTTTCTGTCCAATAAGGCATATAAAACATGGGAAATATTTCATTCTTAGTTACATGTGATGAGTTTCCATCAAATTCATAAGTCCTCGCTCCTTATTGCTATAAGAGTGAAACCTCTGCTTTCAGACTATAACCTTGCTCAAGGCATGAAAGCAGTATTCCTAAGGAAAATATGGCATCCACACAGTACTGCATAGTATCAAGGGGCACTTTGTGAAACTGGCTTAAATCAGACAAAAGTAGCCCTTTAACACAGTACTGAGCGAGCTTCTGGAATCTGTTTCTACAGAACATTGTGAGGCAGGCAGCATCAGCATGTTTAAAAATAAAATAGCGACATTAATGAACAGCAGGTCCATAAGCAGTTATTAAGCAGAGTAAGTATAAGCAGACATAGTTCATCCAAAGTTTAAAATGCAAGCTCCTTCCCAAGCTCCTTCCAGACTGCTATATAACCATTATATTGGTAAATTGCTATGCAGATAAAATAGAATAATTACTTACAGTAAAGAAGGACTGACATTTTTCAGAAATATTTCTATATTGGAAAGGAGAATTAATAATGTAGCCAGTAGCCATAAAATGTGAAGTAAGTGAAACACTATTGACTCCAACTATAACCAATGGTAATGTTTAGCAACAGTTACTAAAAATAGTGTTTAGCAACAGTTACTAAAACTGAGCAAATCCAGAAAATACTTATCCAAGAACTCAAAGCATATGGCCAAAAAATACTCTGGATTACAAATGGCAGCTTTCCAATATATTCTGGAGGTTTGGAGATGTTCCAGAATAAAGCCATGCTTTGAAAATATATAAGCCATGCTTTGAAAATATATGAGAAACTATTTTCTTTTTCATATGGTAATTTATAGGTCTGCAGATAAAACAGCATCCCAGACAGAATCATAGAATGGCTAATAAAAAACTCAACCAATAAGAATGAAAAGAATGTAGTGCTATTAATATTATTCTACAATTGTAGAAAATGAGAGTATATTGGAAATGTTTTGCTGTGTTTACAACTTTGTGTGATGAAAATAATGATGTTGCTGCAATAGATTTCTGTAATACACTTGACTTGAGACCACATGACATCTTGAGTGATAAAGCTTGAACAATTTTACATTCACATATTAAATAGATTAAAAACTTGTTAAATAACATGATTGAGAACACAATCCTACATCAAATTCATTGTCAACAAGCTGCATTTTAAGTAGAAACCCACTGAGACTTTTTAGTTCTTTTTGGCTCTGTTTATCTTAATCTTTTTATCAATAGCTTATGAATAGATAAATACAAAATAAAACCACGTGTACAAAAGGCACCAATTTTGCTGGTGACCAAATGCCTAGGGACCAGTAAATAAAGGGGGAGGACAGGTCATCCCTATAGCTTGTAAGCAAACTGTATGTGTTTCAAATCTAAAAACACAAATCAAAGGCAGGAATATAGGCGGTGGAAAAGCAATGGCAGATTCTATCTTGAAAGCCGTGATTCTGAAATGGTCTTAGGATGACAAAGGGTAACAAACTGAGAGTAACTTCCCATTACGACTTTATAACCGAAAGGTTTATTATGATCCTAGGATTATAAACATGGAAATACTATGCAGGATTGAAAAAACAAACCCTACGTTGCCAAAGTTTACCTCCTGCTGCAGTTCTGTCCACAGTTCTGGCCTCCATATGTTAAGAAGGATACTAACACCCTTGGAAAGGATTCAGAAGAGAACCACTGAATGACTGATGAACTGGAAAGTACGTGTAACAGCGAAAAAACGGATGAGGTCAATCTGGTTAGCTTATCATACAGACTGCAAGGGAGAGACTCGATCACATGCCATAAGCACCTACAGGAAAAACAGAACTTTGACAATAGGTAGATATTCTAGAAGGTAAATATTTTTAAAAGGTCACTTGAAGAATAGATAAATTCAGAATAGAAATACCATAAAAAAATTTAAGGTCAGTATTACCATAGATGATGGGGTGTTCATTGTCATTAAAACCAATTACCATTGCAATGCTTATTCAGCGACTTTTTACTACAAAACACTGCTGTCCATTGCATCTGGAAAGATGGAGACTATTACTGTTAACAGCACTCTGTACCTGGAAAATGAAAGTCTGATAACAACATAACTTCCAGGGGTATTAATTTATGCACTGCATGACAGCAATTTATACACTTGAGGTCCTGCAGAGACTCCTGGAACTGTCCTTTCCCTTTCTTTACCAAAGAATTTTTTAACATGGATCCTTATTTTTCCCTTTTTTACGCTTTGCTGTGTCTAAACAGTTTATCTTGTCATGAAAACACAAGGTTATCCAGCCACATTTACCCATCCTGAACAAGGACATCTTTTCCTATCTGTTGCCCTTATGATTGTTGCAGAACTTATCAGTGTGATCAAAATAACTTAATTCTGTGGAAAATTGTCACTCCCACAACTCACTGACTCTGAGGATTTTACAAGGCGTTATAGTACATACAGTGAGACAATTTGGCATACCCAGCCATGCAAAAAATTATATATATTTTTTAAAAAATAGAAATCTTCTATTTGAATTCATACAACTTCATGTAACTTACCAGAATATTTAACACTATCAAGTCTACCAGATAAACTATGTCAGAAAGTGAGTATTGATCATTTCGCTTTGGATAATAAGGCTTGTTTTCTGATGATTGCTCAAGATAAAATAAATTGGGGGGGTATTGCCATCGTGTAAAAGGCAAAGTCTATTCCGGCCATTATTTTGCTTTTGGTTTTCTGGCAAATGGATCCAGCAGTGCAGAACTGCAGATTAGAAAGTAATTTCCGGTTAATTCCAGTTTTCTGATCTACAAAAGAAGGAAGATGAATATAGCTCCTGTCAGAAGAAGGACTCTTGGGATACATCAAGTCAAATCCTCTAGGGTACTGAATCCAGGAATATTTTTTTTTGGATAAAATATTATCAAGAAAAAGTGTAAGAGCAGGTGCATGCCAAAACATCTCTTCATGTTATCCTACCAGTCATCTTGAACCAGCAATATCCTGAAGTCATCTACTGCATCTCTTACCACCTTTGTGAATCTGAAACTGTACATACCATCAGCCCACACAAAACACCAGTTGACTGAAAAGATCCCAGGTAGAAAGATGACTTCTTACTTAATTAGTACAGCATACTATAGGAAACAAAACCATAATGAAATTCATCTGCATCAGAGTTTGAAAACTAAGACAGAGACTGCTCCTTCTGCATCTTTCTACACATACAGGCAGAGCTTCTCCCTTTTTTCTCTCTTGCAGATTATAATGCAATAATGTTATATTTCATTTCATGGCCTTATACAGCCAAAACCAAATCCAGATCCCTAATGGGTAAAAGCTATGTAGCATCTCTTGAAAAAATTTGACTGCTACAGAAGTACAGCCTGTTCCTCTCTGTATAAAATGCCTTTCAAACTCAGCTTTGGGGCAGCAACTTCTCTGATACCCTCAAAACTAAGAGGAATTCTCACACAATTCTACTCTATTTGTAGTAAGGTTAAACTTGAACATTTAAAAATGTATACATTATTTACTCTGCTTATCACAAGACCAATTCTAAATGGAAGTATTTTTTATTTGCCTGGTCATCCCTTTTGAGGCACTGATATTTTAGTTTCCAGTTTTTAGTTTTCATCATATAGAAGGATCATATTCTCAAGCTTTGCCTCAATGCTCTAAAGGCTTCAAGCATTTTTCCCCAATGAAACTTCTGATTCATATGTAATGACTTGCCTCCAGGAATGAATGCTTAAAGTACATGTTCGTATATCATGAAACATGGAGTGTCTGATCAGTTAACTCCTGGGAGAAGGGATGCTGACTGTTCTTATGCCTAGAAATGAGCTTAACGGCATCCTCACTAGTTTTCAAGTAGCTTGGAGAATTCTCAATAACCTCCAATTCTTCACTCATACATTTTGGCTCTTTCTGAATTTTTTTCTTATTTTTAGTGTCCAGGATTAGTCTTCACAGATTTTATATGGTTACCAAAAGCTCACTTTCTTCCACTCATGCAAAAACAAGCATAGATCAAATGAAGGTTTGCTCTTCGTGCCACCCCCACGTTTAGCAAAAGCAGTGCTGCAGCGTCATTTCCTGCAGTAACACACAGATAAGACCTCAGCATCATACCTCTGAGAAACGTCACTACTGCTGAGAATCCTGATCAGAATGATTAAATCTGGTCATCTACTTATAATTGCTTTCCAGTGTTGGAAAAGCTGCAGCTGTAACTATAGTTGCACAGATATATGAAACTTTAGGTCCTCCCGGATCAAGTTGGGTACTTGAAAAAGGTCAAGGTGCCTGACTAGATATAGCAGCAGGTTGGAAGGGGCTTTGAGCAACCAGGTCTAGTAGGAAGTGTCCTTGCCCATGGCAGGGGGGTTGGAACTAGATGATCTTTAAGGTCCTTTCCAGACCAAACCATTCCATGATTCTATGAAATTAACTCCCGGCACTTGTGGACCCTGCTCCTTCTCATGCCAGAAGCAGACAGGGTTTCTTTGTAAAATATCCCACCCTACCATTCAGTTTGCTCTGATGTAAAGTAGAGATATTAAGAGTGGCATCTCCCGAAAAGTGTCCTGAGACCTCTCAGTAAATATCAGAGTGGAAGTTTTACATATTCATTGATTATTTTAGATACCCAAAAGGAAACATATCAGTTTAAATTGACAGGTGTATAAAGTAAGAATAAAGAAAATATTGGTGTGGAATCTGTATCTTCACAAAATATCTAGTTTATATCTGGAATAAGATCCAGGTTCACTGAAATGAACAAATAGGAGCCCAGTGCCTCTCTCAGACATTTGTACTACAATGACTGCCCAGGCAAACACAGCAGCCATTATTTCCTCAGCAACAGTTTAAAAGCAACCCCAGCTTTATTCAATACTAGATTTGCCTGATTTTCTCTCTCTTTGGGATGTCATCATGGAAACCGTCTTGATTACTTAATGTTCCTTAAAATGGTACTAGCTTAGCTAATCAATGTTATTCTGTTGTTAAGAAGGATAATTTTCCTTTCTGAAACAGTATTGATTACCTAATTATTGCCATTAAAAGCACCCAAAACCAACACACATTTAAGCCAGTGATGGCATGGCTCCTATTAAAGCTCTCACCAGTAATACTATTCTATTCCTACTCAGTTTTCAGAGCTTCCCTATTTTTTAACATCTTCAACTCTCTTACTGTCCTAATATTTAGTAACTTTCCAACCGCCCCCAGCTTCCACCAGCAGACAGTGCAAAATTAACGATAAACGACGGGATCCAACAGCTTGTTCCAGAAAGCAGTGATAAAAGACACCAAGAAAGGGATAAGGCAGCGGATATAGACACAGCAACTGTTTCTAATTTTTAAAAGTTGAAACTTAATTCCACCTCATTCAAACTTATTTTAGAAAGCAATTGACAACAGGACAAATTATAAAATTGGCAGGAAACTAAGACTTGGGTGTTGCAAATTAAGAACTTCAAACTGTGAATTAGAATATATATGTGAATCTATATATATTGCTATTGCATCATTAGGAGAATTTGGCTCTACAGCTGTTTTTATGATTATTGAAGGATTCTTCTGTTTAAATTTAGCCATAAAATTACGCATACTTAAAAGTTCTGATACCTCTTTAAAAAAGCAGCAACCAACCTGTCTGTCTCTCTAGTTATGGAGTGTTTTAACCTGATACTGAAAACGTTTTGTGGGATTTTCCCTAGGTTAAAATCACTCCCTTTTTCTGACTTTTCATTGTAGGTTATGTGTGTCTTGTGAATCACAAGTTGTATCTATGATTGCATATATGTTTCCGTGTGTGTGTGTGTATTCTCTCATGCGCAGTGTAAGTATTGTGCATACACTCTTTTGCAATATCTATACGTAGACAATGGAGATTTAGTATCTTTTTTTTTATTTGGTGCATAGCATATGTTATAAACAGTGGATTCACATTGCAGATACAGTATGAGTAAAATACATACTGTTTAATACCAGAGGAGTTTTTCAAGCCCCAGCTGTGCAAATGGAGCCGTATAGGTAGCCCACATCAGCCTCATAAAAGCCCAGAAACTTAAAAAAGGGAAAGATGATGGTCTGTGAAGAAGCTAGGGCAATAAAGTCTGTAGACATGGTGCAATACTTTCTAGGTGAGGTCTGATATGCTTTCAGGGGCGTGTGACTTCATGGTGAAATATGTCAGGAAGGACTTCACGTTTGCAAAAACAGAGTTGCAGGAACAGTTTTTCCTCTTACATGGCCTACGATGTAGAAGGTGGAGTGAATTCACGGACGCACTTCACAGCATGTCAAACAGGGCCCCAGTTTACAAGTACACAGCAACTGATGGTCCTTACCTGTACAGGTGCAGACTGAGGGCTGCACTGGGTTTTTGTGCCTGAAGGAGACAGAAAGCCCTGCCTACATCGTTCTTGATTTGCACTCTGAGCCTCAAACACTTCAGCAAGAGGGCCAGGTAAGACAGATGTATTCAGAATTGTAAACAGTCTGAGTAAAGACCTGAAGGACAATGTAGAACACAAAAACAGCGAAACAGGTGAGAAGAAAACAAAAATGGAAAGATTTGCAGCCAAGCAGTGGTAGTATTTACAAGACTTATCCTAAGAAGCCTCAGCAACAGCTTTCTATATATTCAGTGAAACTTGTTGGTTAATAAGCAAAGTGTAAGTCAGTAAATCGAACTCAATTTGACTTGAATTGATTTAAATTCAAATAAATTCTTCTGATTTTTGAGTTTTGTTTTTCCTAGAAGAACATATTAAGGAAAAACATTAACTTAACATGACAGTGTTCTCCTGTGACAACCCTGAAAAAACTCACATGACTACTGACACTGAAGAACCAACAGAGTACCAGAAAAAGGAATGGGGGGAAAGGAGAAGAAGAGAGAAGAAAGAGGAAACTGTTACATTTCATTCTCCTTGGTACAGTTTTTCTTGCCAAGAATGGACTTAAACTTGAGTTGATTCTTGCTATGGGACCTGGCATACAGCCACATACGTGTTCCTGCTCACAAGCGGCATCAGCATGCTGTCCGCAATCTACTTCAAAAACAAATGAGGTCCAAAAATATCCTCCTCTCTAAACAGGTTGCCTGTGTGTGTGTGTGTGTGTTTGCGTGTGTGATTTATGCAAAAATCCTGTCAAAATATTCTGGTTCATCAAAAGTCTAATTTACATACATTTTTGGGACACTGTAGAGGCTGATTAACATGACGTATCGCAATTCAGAAGGAATGTTGACTGAAGCGTTTTAGGAGCCTGGGATGCGGGAGCATGAGGTAGATAAGCATATGGAGCTCAGTGAATGAAACAGGAGGCTGCCTATTCTGCCATGATTTATGTTCCTCAACTTGTAAGAACTTGATGGCTTTCTGAGATAAGAGATTTTGTTTAGAAAAATCTAGTACAATGAAAAAATCATTATAGAGCTTTCTTTATTCATCTTTGATACTCCCAGCTACATCTTCCATCACCTTTTACAGAGACCAGGGTTAGGGTTTTATTAAAGAGAAAAATAACACTATAGCTTCATTTATAAGTAGTAAGTTAAAATATTTAATCAAAAGCATTTAGAAATTATTTTTTATCACCTGGATTTAGAGAAACCATAGCAACATTCATCCTGCAAAAATAAAATTGAATGACATTTTATATTAGGACTTCTAAATTTATGCAATAACTTATCCTTGCATCTGAAACTAGATTAATTTTACATTTTCTCATTATTTATTTAATTCTTTTTATTTAAGTGGATACTGACATTTCTCCAGAGTCTTAGAATATGAGAGAATCACATAATTGTTCTCTAACTGCTTTGAATACCACCAAAACAATGTAAATACCACTCTTTTGCCAAGTTCAAATCTCCAACTAGTGGAAATGTTTGCTGGTAGCCTTCCTGAAAGGAAATTGCCACATGCATTTTTCACACTGCCATAGCTCAGCTTAGAAACTTTACAGCAAAAAACAGTATTTCACTGCAATTAATTACTCCTTCTCACCCCCAGCAGCATCCACTACAGTTAATTATTGGTTTGCATAGACTGATAGTCCAGAGCACACGAGACAAAAAGGAAAGTCCTCACCACCCCAGTGTCAAATTATCAGCTGATGGGAGACACAATTTCGCAGCCCTATGACATACAGCATTGCTTATTGTTTTATAAACAGTATATTTATGCTGGGGCAAATATTTAATAACTGGTGATATCCAGCCATCCTTCTTGGGAATGAGAATTGGTAACTACGGGAGTAGTTCCAATAAGACAGAAAAAAAGGTCTTTTGATCAGTTAAGAGCTACTGCTCCTCAGGGTATCCCTGGGACATAGTTCTGTGTTTCTTCCTTTCTGTCAGGATATGATTTAAAAAAGACCTTTATTAAAGCAACTTGTGATGCCCTAAGCCCTTTGTCACCTGTACAAGCCCTTAGAGCGTATTCAAGCAGACACTCTTTACCCTCGCTCTCACTTCAGGCATTCATTCATAAGCATTTGGGTTCAAAAGCCAGATGGCACAAGGATGGAAGAACAAATTCAAAAGCCTTTTGAAGGCTTTTTGTAGCATTTCCTGTGACAGTCCTAACTTGGATATTTAATTAGACATAGATGTACCTGAATGTTGAGCATCTATCTCATCTTAAGTAAGCACTATGATTACTTTTAATTCAGTGGTGAGAGAAAATCTTTCTAACATGGCCCCAGGGCAAGACGTATTCAGCCTCAGCTGTCCTTCATGCCTAATAGAGAAGGGCTGGATCTTCACAAGAAGCAGCTGGTGGCAGCAGCTATTCTCTCTGTTTTTATGTGATTGATCATTATGGCACATTTCTGCTGCTTAATGTACAATCCAGTGTTACCTAAGATGCTGCAGAGTGCTCTCTTTGCCCTCAAGTTTCCACTGCAGGAGGACCCACGTCTTCCATAGGTGCTGCATTGCATCATCCCCATGTCTACCTTGTGCTGGAAGACTAAGCTCCCATTGTAATCAGTAATGATCTTGTCAATACAGTCAGAAGATACTAGAAAACTATTTAGCCGAGTATACAGATGTTTATTTTTTAGGATTAATCCAGAGCTGAATCCCATATTTGGCTTCCGGTTATAAGTTACACTACTATAAAGGTAGCCCAAAGGAACTTTCAGGCTAGGCAGGGAGACATAATGAATTAATTGTCAATTTAAGCAGTGCTAGGTAGCAGATGAACTGTATCACAATCTGGGACGTGGATGTGGGTTTTCAATTCCCATTTTAGCAGGTTTTGGATATACCCATCACGTGAGATAAAGGAGTGGGGCTTGCTGTTCATTCCCATATGTGTACAGGTAATAAACCCACTTGTAAAGTGGTATAATCTAGGCCAAAATGGTCAAGGGATATTCTGGAAACACTTTTCTTAAATAACATTTCTTTTTAATAGTTTGCATTCAATCTGAGTCGTGTAGTAGCAGAATTTGAGAGTAAAAGGAGGGAGTCGTAAGCACTGTGTTGTCTAAGGTTGACTTTCTGACGAGACTTCTGCTGAGAAAGAAGCAGACAGTAAAGGATAGTATCATGGCTAGTATCTGGATGTGGTGTGATCTTAATATTGCTAGCAGGTGCTAGAATGTTTCGTTAGAGTATGCAGCAGCTGAATTTCTCCATGAATACAAGTCTTCATGTCTCCATCTCACCGAGATGTGGCAAGGATGAGTACAGATTAGGAGGAGCACTCATTGCTGATGGAAGGTAGCATTTTTGCTATCTAGGATAGACAGGAGGTAAAGGTTCCTGATAAATTATTAAGCTCATGGGATTGCACTCTTATTTATCCCCCAAGTTTGGAGGAAGGCAGCCAGAAGGTCCCACTGGCTCACAGATACTCCCTGTCACCACTGGGTGTCTCACCAACCAGCTTTTTGAAGAAGATGAGGACAATGATGATCCTTGCTGTGACTGCACAGTGATGGAAAGCCAAATTCAAGCCCCAGTGGCATCTTACGAGAAGATAGAAATGGATTTGTGAGTTACAGGGAGAAACACAACTACCTGACTTCCAGCCTCGGTAAAGGCTGGCACATGGACAACACCAGCCCAGGATTTCAAATTTCCCTGCAGAGAATTTCATCCAGCTGCATGACCAAAAAATATTTTTGACTAGCAATTTAACCCAGAACAGTGAAAACCTATTCTCCCTCCAACAGGTTATTTCTCTTCTTTTGTATGTAAATCACCTTGATTTCATGCTTTGCATAGCACTGTGAATGCACGTGGAATATTCCCTGCTCCCTTTGGAGTTCAAATTGAAGTTCCTGATCATGCAACCAGTTAATTAGTTCTGAAGGGGTTAAAGGAGATGGAGAAAACTTCTCCTGATAGCAGAGTATGCCTGAAGCCACACATTTTTACAGCATTACCTTGCAAAAAAGCATCACACCAAAATAGCATTAAGGAAAGACAAATTAAACAGGAGAGTAGTAGCCAGGGGATTCTTAAAGTTAATCCAGCGTATTGCTGTAAAAAGGCTTGCCATCTGGATGCTAGTTTGCTACAATATTGAAGCTTCATGGCATTTTCTTCCCTTCATCTTCATTGTCAGCGCTCATTCATGAGAGAGCTGAAAAACCTGTGCAGTACTCCAGCGTTGCAGCGTGTGTGTGATACAAGGCACTTTGAGAAATCCCTGCTACAGTGTGTAAGCAGGTAACCCTCTTCTACAACAACTCGGCAGCGGGTTGTATGTCAGCACCGTCCGACAGATTCGCAGCCGTGGAGCAGTGATAATCGTGGAATTGTTGCTGCACCAGAAGTACACAAAACCAGGCGCTCGTTTTTTCCAGGCACAAGGATGGATGCTGTGTCACCTTTGCTAACCACTCCACATTCAAATATCTCCACTAAGCTTTTGTGAGCTGTTTCAAATCCCTCTCTTTACCTCCGGTAAAGACAAGCAACAGCTAAAGGGACCTCTTTGCATAAAATACGTCAAAACACTAGAGGGCTGGTTGGCTTGGTAAAATGTAGCACTGAGAGACTGTAACTTAACAAAACGCATCTGAGGCTCCGGATGCCGGTTTTGACTAGCAAAGCAGAAGAGAAACGCATCAGCGATCGCATTTTATATGATCGACAAATCTGCTTTGAAGAGGCGCACGGGTGAGGTGGCCAAGAGGACAAAATGAATTACCTCTTGCCTCCTCCGACACGGTGGTGGAGGTCAGGAAGGAGCCGTGGCACACATTAAAGCCGGAGAGAAAACCTTATATGTCTTAAAGGGAATTAAACAGAGAGGTTTGTGATGGTGAGGGTTTTTTTGTTTGTTTGGTTGGTTGGGTTTTTTTCTCCTAGGCTTTGGTGAGGGGAAAGATAAAAGGTGTTTGCTTTCAGATACCTGCAGTTGTCACTGCACACAGGCAGGTTTTCATTCCTCGTGAGTAAAAAGGCAAATTCTCCATTTTGGCTACTTTTCCTGGAATAAAACCAAGCTTTAAAGGAACAGAGCCAGGTCCTCGGGTCACAGAAATTCAAACAGCACCAAGGGAAAGTGAGATTTTACACCAGTTTGCACCCATATAAACAACTTCTGTTCATGTAAACAACTTCCTACTGATTTCAGGAGGCTAATCTGATTTCCTCTCCCTGGAAACAGAATCTGACCCATCAAGTTGTTTTTCTCATGTGTATTTAAACATATTTTATGCCTGCAGTTCCCACATGTCACGAGCCACAGCACACTATGACTACGGGGGGGAGAAAAAAAAACCGCAACAGAAAGTTCACACCTAAGCATCAGGCTGATTCAGCTGTCATTAAAAATGAAGACAGATGAAAAGGACAAATGGGGTTTTTTTTGCCTGTCCCCTGAGGCGGAGACACTGAGTGACAGCCCACCGCAGGCTGAGGGCTGGAGCAACTGGGAGGCACAGCTCACCGCCCAGGCTGCCCTTGCCACCGGTGGACACCACCGTCCAGCCCAAAAGAGGACAGGCTACCAAAGAGGTGCCCCCAGACACTGGGAAGCTGAAATTCCCTTTAAGCACACAGGGATAGCTCCACTTGTCACACTTTTGAGAGGCAGGTACTCCACAGCTCCTGGCGCTTCCCAGATACCGGGAGGATTTTTAAAGAAATAATCACAACCAGCCTCAAGAGAGTTTCTGAAGTGTTTTTATAAAGCAGAATTCCTGTCTGGATGTTTTATTCTGCCATGTAGTTGCAGAGATCTGCAGTATGACTGATTAATAGGATATTTTTTAGTAATACAGAAGTCATTGAGATCTACAGGCAGCTAGGATTATTTAATTTTTTTAGATGAATTTTCTGTAGACACACATGCACATGCACATGTGCTGCCTCTATATTTTCAAGACCCCTCTAATTCTCCCTGCAGGAGAGGAATATCTCCACTGCTTGTACAATTTTAATGAATTATAAACAGGGGAATTTTCCTAGGAGGATCTTAATCAAGTCACTTCCCATCCTTAAAGTACACTGAGTTTGCAGTGGGCTTCTCTGTCCTTAGCAACATCCCAAAATAAGTTCTCAGTCAGTGCAAATCCAGGATGTACCAAGTTAAAATGTAATCATCATAACATTAACAATGTCTTGGGTATACTCAGAAGAAACTGTATAGCATTAGGGAAATAACATCCCATGAGAGAGCAGTATCTGAACCGTACTTCGTTTTCATTGCTGATGACCTGCTAGCAAAAGAATCCACAAGTATAAGCAACAGATCAAGTTGGCTGTGAGTAAACAAGGGGTACAATCAGCTGTTTGCTGCAGTACACGCTTATCTGTATTATGTTTGTTTGAGGAAACACTTCTACATTGCTTACCATAATACCTCAAAGTGCAGAATTCTTTGATCTAAGATCCCATCCCTTTGAAAAGTCAGAATTATCATAAAAATCTTTGGAGCAAAAATCCAAACATTATGAATATTCATTCCCTTCACAGCTGTTACATTTATGGAAATGCAATAACAGCAAACTTCTTGGATCTGGCAAAGACTTTTTACCAGATGAATACATGCCAGTAAAAGAACTTAAGTGAAATGAAAAGCCTGGCTCACTCCTCTTTTCTAAAGAAGTGTGCTGCAGTCCAGAGCATTTTGAAAGTTAATGAAAGTGTCTTTTCAAATTTCAAAACATGTATGCAAATTTCAGCTGGCAGTGCGTGCACAGACCATATTTAATAAACACATCAATATGAAAGCAATGTTCCATGTCCACAGTTAAACAGCTGATGATCAGAAATTTTGCCCTGGGAGAAATAACAGCAGTCTATTTGCTTGTGATACGAAGTGCAGAGTTGTTGTCTTCCCTGAAAGTTTAATCCAGTCATATAATTTTACCCCTTAACAAACAATCTGCATAGTTAACTGAGGGGATGAGGGGGGGAAGAAAAAGGTACCTGTCCATTTATTTCTACTGCTATGATTTGTTAAAGCCCTGCTCCAGCAGCTCTCTGGAAAACTGCATAGACCAGGAATGTCTGCAAGTGAGATGCACAGATTAAAACATTCAGCACAAGATGTAAGGTAAAGAAGACTGCAACATACCTTCAGCAGTGTGCTCCTTCCTTCCCAGACAGCCAGTTCTCAGGAATGTACACTACTGATGGGACTAGGAAAGTAATTGTAAATGGACTACTAATAAGTAGATTCATGAAACCAGATGTGACAGCAGGGTGTCACTAGGTCCTTTTTAAACTTGCCTCCAGTGCTGTCTCCTACTTCCTCCAGACAGAATTAGACAGTTGCTGCTAGGATCAGAGCTGAAGAAGCACGGGTGCTTTTTGACTGCAGTTGCTAATGCTCCACTTTCAGGGAAAGCGCAGAAGTATGTGTGTGCCTGCACTAACTGCACACACTCATCAGCCTGCTACAAGCAGGGAGATGTGATATGCATACTGAAAGAGCTGTGCAGGGAGGAGTAGTTCAGAAGCACACCCAAGCCTGTTCTGCTAGTAATTGCACCCTTCTGACCTCCCTGGGCTGGATCACTGCTGTATAATTCATCAATAAGTCTATCAGTCAATAAGCAATGGATCTGAAATCGTGTATAAGGGGAGGGGAGAGGAAGGGACAAATACAGCTTCAAGCCTTCAAACAGCAAACTTCCAGGATAAAGGTTTTACATTTCTCTGCCCTTAACGTTCCCATTGTAAATGTCATGGTCCATAGGTGAAGGCAATTGGATTTGATTTTAATTAATAATCTGAAAGAGCATTTCTTTAGCCATGATAAAGCACTTTTTTTAACAGGAGTCCTTAATGAGAACTATGTATTGTTCCAGGGGTTATAGGAGTACCAACAGATCCCAGCTGTGAGGATGGCCCCACAGAGCAAGGGGATGTACTGACTGACTCTAAAAAACAGAACTTAGAGACAGATTGGATATGACAAATGTAAGAATATCAGTATCTTTACTTTTCAGGGGAGAAAATGAGCTTCAGAGAGGGAAGAGGTATGCCCAAGGTCACATGTGGAATTCGAACCCAGATCTACACTCTCTTCCAGTTTCTCACAAACAAAACCAAGCTGCTTCTGTAGACACAAATCACCAAAACATGAAGCAGCCCAGACTGCCACTATCAACAATCTTTGTTATGAACCAAAGTGGCAACTGTCCATCTTCTATCGTCATGTCTTCTTTTTAAATGCAATGTTTCCACATGAATTTGACCCTGCAAACTTGACAAGTAATTCTGCTGAAATGTGCTCCAACCTTCTCCTGGAAAAGTGAACTGTCACATTAGCTTGCACACCTTTTAATCAAAGCTATAGGGTTAAAATTGCTTTGTTTGGTCAAGTTCTACTCTATTTATATTGAAAGATCCTGTTCTTGATCCCACAGTGAGGCATTGACTTCAGAACACATCAATCAGGAAAAAAACGTATGATGAGTAATCAGCACCAGGGTCTAGCATCCCTGGCGTGGTTCTGGAGATCATTCATCCCAAGACTGACTGTACCTTGACTTATTTTGAGGTGTGATAAGATCACAGCTCAAGGTGGTGCGGCTGCAGACCATAAAGATAAACAGTAGGATGTGAAAAATCTTCAGAGACTCCTTCAGAGCAGCAGCATGTCTGCAGGGAATATATTCTGAGTTAAGGGAAGAGGCGTTTTTTGGCTATTGTTATTTGCAGACTTCTAAACAGAACAAACAGCCTCGAGTCCATTGTGTTTGCAGCCTTAATGAACAAACAATACAAGACAGACACACTGTAGCAAAACTTGCAAAATGCAGTAATTTGAAGACAATACACTTAAAATGCATTTTAAACCCCTACATCTCTTTTTTATGCATGTATTATTCTTAAATACTAATATATTATCTTAGTTCATGTCTACATTGATATTAATGAGAATTTTCCATCAGGGAGAATTTGGTCCCTGAAAAAACGTTTTGGAAATCCAACAAGAATAGTTCTGTGGAGTGTTCTCAGGAATGCTAAATATGGCTAATTTAATTTGATTCCATATCAGGCTTAGCTGCAAATAAACACTTCAGCTCTTACACTGCATCAGACCTGGACATTCCGGGCAGTTCTTTTTTTTTTTTTTTTTTCACCCCGGAAAAGGAAGCAGCAAAGGAAGTTCCAAACCTACAAACATTTAATCAGACAGGTAATATACAAAAACAGGCACCCCAAAAGGACTAATTCTGTGAACAAAATCACTGCTTATAAGGTGTGAGCTTTTATGGATATCTGAAATGCTGACATTATATAGGCTTGTCCTTGTTTAAAGGCTGGCATTTTCTAAAGACTCTAGACATGCAAATAAGTGTTGGAAAGAGTGAAATGGAAAATTCCATATGTGAAGAAAGACCTGTGCAGAAGCATTTTGGACATCTGGGAATGATGCAAGGAGCTAGTATCATAAAGAATGAGAATATTGTGTGTGGAATGAGAGATGCTTACAACTCCTTTTGCATGCGCTACATGAATAGGAGTATGTCTACATGGAGCACAGTGATAAGACATGGAGCTCTTTGTCTTCCAACCTGCCTAGAAGTCATGTGAAGAGTGGAAGTCCTGTCCTTCCTCTGAGCTGATTGGCATTTCCAGGAAAATTCTTTCCCATTTAGTGCTGCTAGTCCTGCCCGAACTCAAGAGTTGATTTAAATTTATGTGGATATTGTCAGCATGGCACCATGCTCAGGGCAGTTAATGCTGCCTCTCAATATTGTAGACTCACCCAGGCTCAGTGCCAGGCTAATCACGTCATGGATCATTGTTGTTCTGGTTATTGTTACATCTTTATTGTTACAACTTAAAAAAAAAAAAAAAAAAAAAGGAATAAAGGAGAAAAAATCTGAGAACTGGTTTTATTGCATGTTAACTTGGGTTCAGAAAGGATTCTAGGAGTTCTGGGATTTTTGCCAAATCTTTAAGAATCTGCAATACTTACAAGTCATATTAAACAGTAAATAAACTATAAGTGATTTGGGGGAAAAAAAGCACCAAACAAACCTAAATATTCATTGAATCAATAGCTCTATACAGAATAAGCAAACCCTCTAAAAAATTCTCTTTTTTCCTGCATGACAGGCCCTTTTCATGAAGAGGAGCAAATGTTTTCCTACTCTTGAAGAAAACCAAGTATGATGCATATTGCACTGTGATATGGAAGCTCTCCATAGAATATTTAGCAAACCAGTGACAATAGCAACTCCCTACAATCTTCCTTCAAAGGACATTACATTTTTCCCTACAAATACACTACCTGAGATGAGTAAAAGAAAAACTATTTGTTCTTGCTAGTTTTAAATGAAAAAAAACCAAACACATCAAAAGGTTAAATTATTTTGTCTAGGTTTTCTTTTCAAAACTTATTTCTTTTGGGTGCTTAATTTTAGATAATTTTCTGAAACACAATTTTACAGAGACAGCACCTGCTCTAGAAATCAAACTCTTTCGAAATGGTGCAATTAGGGCACACAGAGACAACAGTGGTGTTGAAAATCTTAAATTTTATACTTTATTTGTTGGATGATTTTAGAAGTATTTAAGAAGATAAACACCATTCTGTCCTAAATCAACCATTTTTTCTTAAATCGCCTTAATAAATAAGGTCTGGAATTTACATAGGAAGCAAAATAACAAGGTATGTCCACTCCTAATTTTTCACTAACATTAGGCTCAGATGAGAGTGTTAACAAATATACATGAGCTTAAAATATACTAATATTTAAAAAAGGATGGGTGGTGAATACTATTTGATGCCAACCAATATGTAGGTCAGTCTACAGTGGGAACTATATATGTGTGTATCTATAAAATATTTAATTTGTATATAAATATCTCACATATGTATGTGCATGTGCATGTATATAACATGAGTGTATGCATTCACATAGACTCCTGTAACGATGTTGTGATATTTGTTAACTTGCCTGGCAGCAATATGGAAATATTATTGCCTGAGAATAGATGGTATTTAGGAACTTAAAGCCCATATCTTGATACTGTATTGCTGTTAGCATTCCACGTTTCACATTCTAAAGATATTGACTTTTTTTCTCCTCATACTTTCAGAGCGAGGGTATATGAATGTCATTCGAGCGAGGCTGTGTATTTAACCTAGAAGACACATTTTTCTTTAACACTGAACATTAATAATTTACCCTCTAAGATATTAGAATAGCATCAAATTCCACTCATATTTTTACAAGATTTGTATGTGACAGCTAGTCTTCCAGGTTCTTTTTGTGAGCAAAGTTCTTTGAATTTGGTCTATACGTAAGAAACTGTGCTTTCTTAAGTTATGAATAATAAGTGATTTTAATACTATATTTGAGTTTTCAGTAACATTTGTATTTATGAAAATTAGTGCCTGACAAAGACCTGTGAAGTGGAATTCACACCAAAAGTCAAATATTAAAAAAAAATAAAAGATGTGGAGAGAATGTGATGTGACTACTTGATTACTTTGTAATTTTTTTCTCTATGCTTATGATTTATTTTGCAGTCTCCATTTTAAAGTCAAGATGAAAGTCAATTCAGACTGAAGTCACAAGGATAAAGAAGCTGTAATTTAGAGGACTGGTTCTGATCTCATTCATAACCAGCTTCACAGAGGTAATATTCTTCAGCTTTCCTACATGATACTGTCTTCAACAAGAGCTGGTGAAAAATCAAGTCGCATTAATTACTAATGAAGGTGGGTCACAGTCCTAAAGTAGTTGTCCATTTACAAATATCTTCTACATGTTCTTATTCCTGATTTAAAGTCATGTGTCTGAACTACCGACTGCAAGAGATTTTGTTTTCCCCATTTGCCCTAGGTAACATGTGCATCAACATATGTTTTCCTTGGTAAGGCAGTCATTAGAGGCATAAATGTCAGACATGAGGAAGACACTAGGTCATAAATTGTCTTCAACAGCAATGTGTACACCCATCTGTCCCTTAAATCTCTCTGTGAACCTGTTACTGTGCTTTTGAGAAGGAAACTGGATGGCATTACGATTGAAGCATTACTGTATTGGGCTGTGAAATCCCACGTGTCTATATGTTTAATGAAAAATGTATAGACTAGACGGATATGAGGAGTTTTGGTGTATGTGCAAACTTTCAAGAAGCTTCAGTGATTTGGGAGCAGAGGTTCCACTGACACGTAAGGAGATGCATTCCTAACTCATGTGGGCTCTATAATATGCACATCTTAATTACCCATGCTTAGAATCATAGAAACATAGACTCATACTTAAATTAATTATTAAACAGAGATTAAATTTGAACCTTGGCCAAAGTACACGATCTTCCGAAAATACTTTCTTCCATGTTAAACATTCAAACAATAATTTTTAAAGCCTTTCACTAAAATGCCTTTGTGAGAAGGAAAATGTAAGTAAAAGTTTACCTCCTTATCCATAATAGTCAGAAAGCATTGTCTCTAGCCACACTAATTCAGATAGAAGTGAGAAGATTTTAATGAAAAACAGCCTTTACTGCCAATTCTAACTTTTCACTGGAGGTGTACATGTGTGTTTGGAGGGGGGTTCTCCTGACCCAATTTAACTTTGAAAAGTTGGATGAGATCACAACCCCAGGCTTTAAGTAATTCAATATGCTACAAGTTAGAACAACTTGATCTGTGTCTGCCTTGAACTATAAATAAAAGGTTGACCATACTTATTCTCTAACTTCGTTTCTCAGTAGTGTTCCATGACTCCTTAATCTAATGGGCATTTTCATCCCAAAGAAAAAAAACAAAAACACAACCAACCAACCAACCAAAGCATTTAATCAGAGCCTCCTCTCAAAAAGCAGTAACCACCCTCAAGGAAACTGCTGTTGGAGCAGAAATATGGAAATCCTGGCATTCAAATTTATGGTATGAAGCTAGTCAATCGTGTTGCCACAGTCCAAAAAAAGCAGTAATAGAATATTTCATTCATTAAGAATGTCATATATTGAGAAGGGTCAGTATGGCATACTACTGTAAACTGGGCTACTTCACTGCAATGTCAAGAACGAAAAGTAATTTAATATTCACCATCATTTATGTACTCAAACAGCACAAATATGCCCAGCACCAATGGATAACCAGAGAGTGTGCTATTTTATTGCTGGGCATTTTAGATATGGATTTAGCAAAACCTTTTTATGCACTTGCTTTCCTTTAAGCAACAGAGTATTCCCATTGCTTTCAGTGGATGAGGGGAGTGTCAATAGGAAGCATAACCGAGCTGCTGTAAATACTGCTGGGTCAGAGGAAAGAGGCAGCCACAGCATAGTTATTGAGGTGCTAATTGGATAATGTGGTGAGAAACAGAGCTAAGTACAGAGGAAGGGCAGGAGGCTTAGATAACTAGAACAAATGTGAGTGCTGAGCTTGAGGAACAGATATAAGAGAGAAAAAATGGACTCACAGTTCGTTTGATGTAGTAAATTGTTACACTGGAAGAGTCAAAGGAAACAGAAAAGACTGAGTGCTGTGGACTAGTATGCAAACTCCCAGACGGGACTCAACTGATGACTCCTTTGTTAAAGCCCCAAGAAAAACAACTGCATGGCTCTTCCAAAAAGCAAGCCGAGAAAATGAAGCCTAGGTTTTTTGTTGCCTAATGCGGGACTCATACGTGAATTGTTTGATGCTTCTTAGTAAATAATGCCCTTTTGTTGTGGCATTGATATCAATGAGCCAGTCCAGTCCCTGCTGTTTAAACATGATGCCCAGAGTCCCTGACTGGGCTTCAGATTCCTCTCAATCAGGGGACTGGGCGGTCAAAGTGCAGAGCATAAAGCCATTCCTGGTGTGTCCATGGCACACAGCCCAGAGGATGGGAGGCAGGTTTGGGGTAACATTTTTGTAATTGGCTCATGGTGGGGTTGATACTCCTTGTCATGCAAACTTTTATTCCTTTCTTTTAACTTTGGAATACAAATGCAGATCCCACTAAAAAAAATAAAAAAAATTATTATGTTTTTTTTTTTGTTTTTTCCTCTGAAATTTCAGTAAGACTGTGGATAGCCTCCAGAGAAGAAACATGGAGGCTTCACTGGTCTGGGACATTTCAAACAGAGCTGGAAAGGCATGACCAAGAGTGTTTCTTCAGACCCAGGGGTAGGACTGGGTAAATGGGTAGGTACTTCCAGTCTCCAGTTCCTGTAAGTTTATTTGAAAATATCCCTGTTCACGAAGATTCATGCCCTGTTGCTAAGCAGCAGATCTGTGCATTCCTGGTTCACCCGTGTCTCAGGAAGGACCACAGCAATGCCTTGTTTGCCATCAAAGAACTCCAGAGATCAATTAGCTTTCTGGGCTGCCCTAAGTATAACTTTACAACACTCAAAGTTGCAAGAATATCCATGAAATCAGACACTTGTTCCTATTTGTTTCTACTTGGCAAACAGAGTGCAGCTGAGAAGAAGAAAAAACAAGTTAGAGAAGTGGTGACAGGGGAGGGTTCTTATTCTTCAGGATGCCACAGTATCTGGCCCTCAGACTATTTTTTTTTTCCCTGTGAACTGTAAAAGGAATTTGCTGAAAGCTATTTAATGGAAAGGAAGAGGTCGCCTGTTGGACACACCGTGGAGTAGGAGCATAGGCAGTGTAGTATTGAAATTTTCTTTCTGGCAAGAGGTAGAAGGGGCAGCCAGAGTCCCATCCCATTTCCACAGGGATCAGAGGGTAAATGCTGGCTGCCCAACAGAATCCATCACCACACTCTCATGTTTCAGGTCCTTACCATTGCATCTCAGACCAGGACTGCTTCTTCAACATAGAAGTTTTAAGACTTTCACTCAATAACTGCATGAAAAATGAACAGTGCTGTGTCAGATTTTCTGGAGGCCTTGCCAAAACTGTATCCTTACACTTTCTATTTTGTGCCTGTCTTTTTCTGAGAAATGTTAAAAAGAAACCCAAATTTTACCCACCAAGTAAATACTTGTGTGTGACTCACTCTAAATTCACCTCTATGTTAGGAGGATTCATTCTCTGCCTGGTTCTCCATGACGGTGCCCTGTAAAAGGTTATTAAAGGTCTTTTCCTAACAAAGAAAAGCACCAACAAGAGCTTACTGTATTTGTCTGAGAGAAGGAAAAGAGAGAGAGGTATAAAAAACAGGTAGCTTGCAGAATAAATATGATAATCGCATACATTTTCAAATACTGCCAGTCTCATCTGAAGCTGCCTGAAAAGCTCTTAGGTCAGCGATCACAAATAATAGCATCTACATCTGTAAAAACTGGCAAAGAGGAAGAGAATTAATTTTTTTCCATAAGAGTAGGAACTAATGAAGTCTGGTTTTCCACAAATCATATCTAGTGGTCAGTTGCTAGACCTGACAGGAGGGTATTTTCACAAGCTGGCCATTTACAGGGAGTCTCACTCATTTTTACATCTGCTGTTCAATAACACGAGCGGATGCTGAAGTCTTTCCCTCAGTCAGGTATATAAAAGGAGCATTTGTAAAATTTCTCTTCCCTATTCACATATACAACCTTGCAAAGCTTGTAATGCATTCATTATCTTGGATTCTTTTTAAACCACAACCAAATCTGGCTAAAAACAAGCCAATGAATTTACAAGTTGCAACAAACAAAGACGTTTGTACATACACAAATACACTATGTGCAGAGTAAAAAAAGGTTGAGTGAGCATTAGAGAAGGAGGAGTAGCTGACAAAGACTGCATGTCCCCACTTACCCATGTGTTCTGGTTTGAGTGACAAGGGACTAATTTCTTTTCTAATGCGTGGGAAAACCATTCTTGGAAGACTCCATTGTCTGACTTTGTGAAAATATTTACTTTATAGACAGCTATGGTGTGTGGTTTTCAACGTCTCAGTGTTTTCGAGCTCGCCAGATACGGGGATGAGGAGGAGCGAGACCGGGGCACTTGACCCAAGCCGGCCAACAGGATTACTTCATGCCATGAACCTCATATTCAATATAAATTAGGAAGCTTGTTGCGAAGTTTGCTCTCCCTTGATGGCAGCGATCCAAAGGACTTCTTGCCCCAGTGCCAGACCCCTGAGCCCTTCCCTTCCTCCCGAAGCCGTAGCGCTCACAGTGTCCGACATTCACTGTCCACTGCTGGGAGTGCACGGGTTCCTACTGATATAGTTGGCTGAGTAGAACCCCTGTATAGTGTATATATGGGTACTGGGATTAATATGGGTTCTTTAGTGTTAGTACTGTTAATTACCTAGCTATATCCTAGTCAATCTGTTTATCTTTTGATCCCTGGGTTTCTTTGTTTTCTTCGTAATTCCCCGTCCTGGGCTGGGAGGGGACATTGAACAAGAGAATAATTGTATAAATGACAATAAATTGTTGTGGGTTTCTCAGACCATGACACCATGAAAGTGAGAATGTCCAGGTCTGAGACCAATTACATGAGAGGCTAAGAATCCAAGCTACGCAGGGCTTAGAAGATACTAATTTCAGAAATACTGGTGGGAATGATAGAAAACACAGCAGCTCTTAACAGTTTCTACCAAACAAGACAACATGGACCTGACTCACATATGCAGAGTAGGAGTCCATAATGTTGAAAAAAAATAAAAATGTTTCAGTCAGACATAGAAATTTCACATTAGCTACCTGCATATGGTGCAAAGAGGAGATTCAGTCACAGTACATATTTGTCTTATAAAAAAGTATGTGCCTGAAAAGTTTAGTTTTTCTTTTTTTTCATTTTTGATCCTGAAGAAAAAAATGGACTAAAGCCTCTAATTGGCAAAAATCCCAAGTTATACTTGAACCAGTGGAGTCTTATCATCCAGAGAATAGTCAAAGCTGGAAAAACTATACAGCCATCTGCTCCTAGACTTGGATGCTGGGTCACTGTTGGTTGCTGTTTCTCTCCGTGCCTAAAATACTGAAAGGAAGGGGAAAACACACATTTTCCCAGACAGAAGGGTAAAACCAGAATGTGGTATTTCCTTGTGGGCTACAGGTGTGGGGAGAATTGTGGAGCGATGTAAGCTCCCACATCTGGGAAGACAGAAGCCCTACTAGGACCTGGGTGTGACATCATAATAAGAGCAAGATTGGACAATAGGGAGATATGTTATATCTATGTTACCAGAAATGAAGTTGTTGGGTGTTTTATGCCCAGAAGAATGCACAGTATGTGCACATAGTTCCTGCCTGGTTGCGTGATGTGCTTAGGGCTGAGGCTTCTTGCAAGTCCGTCCTTGCCTGCCTATGCAGATGGGGTAGTCACTACAGAAGACCTTTCAAGTACGGTTCAATGAAAGGGTTTTACTAGGCATGAAAAAAGTTCATATGTATAATGCATTGTAGCACCGTTTCCTTCTGCTATATGTTTATGCTTGGTCAGGGGTCGAATCTCTATGGCTCTATGTTAGACTACGCTAATGCCTAAAGTTCTTGGCCATGGTGTACAGGTTTTGTAGGGGGGTATTCATATAATGTATTTTACTTAACCAAGGTGCCTAGGAGGTCTCAAAGCTCTGTAGTTTCCTTCTTTAGCCAACAGAAAGAGACAGGTTCTTTGAGAAGCTGATTCAGAGTGAATAAATCACACATGCGTCAGGACCTCAGCTGGAGTGCTCTGAATTCTTCCCTGAGAGAAAAGAAGTTTCTGAAAAATCTGGAGTCTTGTCAGAAGAGGGGGGGAAGGGCTCAAAATGTCAATGCCTGGCTGGGAGGATTGGATGAAAAAACCCCAAAACCAAACAACAAAACAAAATGCAAAACAAAGCAACAAAATCCTATCAAAAAACCCACCCAAAACCTCACCTTTCACAAACATGGAATTTCAATGACAAATCAAATCATTGCTACTCAACTTTCTGAATGTTTTGACTCTAAATAAACCTATTCAGTTCCAAATTATGTATCTGCAGTGTCTTGCATGAGCCATGGTTCAGGCACTTCACCTCCCTAATTTAGTTTTTGGGATGAATTCCCTGACATAATGCATCACAGTTCTCAGTCTTGGTAGGAGGAGGTAATGCATCAAATGTGAGCTGAACATCTGTCACGCATTAGGGGAGATAAAGTCCTGGAGATCTTCCTGACTGTATAATAGAAAGAGACCAAAAGTCATAGGAACTAAAGTTCCTATGACAGATAGGGCTGGATTCATTTAACTTAATTTTAGAGATCTGCAGTGTAGATGGCCATATTGGATCTAGTCATCCAGACTCTATTTATAGCCAATGGGACAGAAAAAAGCACTTATAGAGTGAGATTAATTTCATTGTAGACAACTATGACTGGTCAGGTGATTCCTCTATTTCTCTTTATTGATTGTATGGAAAAGCAAGGGGACTTTGGGCTAAATGACTACAGTTGGGTCGTAATTAAGTGAAGTGACTCTCATTCATTAGGACAACATTCACAGGAGAATATTTTATTTTCTTTTTCAGAATTGTTCTGCCTGGGAGTGGTTTTGTAAAGGAAAAGCAGAAATTTTCTCTGCAAACAACATTCTTTTGAGGAAAAAGTGCATCTTATCATAGACCAAATTTTCCATCAGAAAGTTTTGACAGAGAAATTCCAGGCAGCCCTATTCCTTAGTCTTATATATCTACAAGTAAAAACATGAGGAGTTTGGTGGGTTTTTTACTCTCTAACTGCCAAGCCAACAAACACACACTCGAGCATGAGAGTCTTGCTGTGTTCTTTCCAGATTGTGCGTTATTAATATTAGAAATAAAGGACACTCTATTTATTTTGCAGTTTTACCAGATGACCTTTATTAATATTTTATAACAGGTCAAGTATTCTTACTGTAGGACAGAATTGTCTAATCTGTGCCAATGCTTTGGCAGTTCACTTGTCTGCTTACCCCTAGCCCATGGAAAAGACAATGGGAAAGACTTTTCCTGTAAGTAGCCACCTCCACATGGTTATCCTCAATGCTTCCCTAATTTCTGGAACAGCAGATACTTGACCAGTCACTAAGAGGTTCTGAGACCTTAAATAAGCCATTCATTTTCATTGTGGTATATGTCTGAAGAGAGCTAGCTGTCTGAAGGCTAATTTGAGAATAAATCTAGCAATGTTTATTATATATCTATATCTATATCTATATCTATATCTATATCTATATCTATATCTATATCTATATCTNTATATCTATATCTATATCTATATCTATATCTATATCTATATCTATATCTATATCTATATCTATATCTATATCTAATCTATCATCTATACCTATACTTATATCTATTCTATTCTATTCTATTCTATTCTATTCTATTCTATTCTATTCTATTCTATTCTATGCTATTCTATTCTATGCTATTCTATTCTAATTTCTATATTTGAAGGCAGACCCTGTATTTTTATAAGAAAAATGTTTCCTATATTATAATACAGATCCAAAGCAAAATCTCCTAAGATTTAATGCCAATTTTTCTCAGAAATAATAAAATTCTAAATACCTCCTATTATAAATTCTCTTAAATCTTAAGGTTATTAAAATTCAAATGAAACCAGATCCAAAGAGGTGGTCACCGTAATTCAAGAGAAGAGGTCTGTATGCTGGGTACTTCTGTTTCTTCTTACATATGTATCTATTCATCTAATTTCAGAGCCCCAGACTCCTTTCAGAAATAATGAGACTCCGTTGTATTAGGGCAAATACACTTCAGTATTGTGCCTTGCCCCAAGTTTTTAGAGTTACAGCATGTGATGACAAGCAGTAGAAAGCAAAGTAATCTTCAGAGCTGGAGTGACAAGCTGTGATTCCACCCAACTTTTGGTATCAGAAGTAGCCCCTGTTCAGCCTGGAGAAGAGGAGACTCTGAGAAGACCTTATTGTGGCCTTTCGGTATTTAAAGGGCACCTACAGGAAAGATGGGGATGAACTTCTTAGCAGGGCCTCTTGTGGTAGGACAAGGGGACCTTTAAAGATCCCTTCCAATCCAAACTATTCTATGATTCCATGAAAATAATTACAAATTCATAAAGTCACAATTATAGTGATCTGATTTACAGTTCTCAAGCGAAAGATCTTATGACACCTCAACCCCTCTGCTTCTGCAGTATTTTTTCCCAATCATTGATTTTGGGTTATAACACTAAACAAATCCTGAAAGAATCCCTAAATAATTCTGACGTTAAACTTTTCTTTATTAATATGTAAATCAATAAGCATAAAGGAACACATTCAATAAGAACAGGAAAAGCATTATAAAGCAGATATCTTAATTACAACCTCAATTAAAATTATCCTTCAGCTCTGGGTGACCTCTTGCATGTAAATCACTAGATTAACTCTATCCTTCTATAACTCAAAAAGAGCACAAGTCCTTAAAATTACCAGTAATGAGATTGGTATTTTCTATAATCTCTCTGACATGCTATCAAGAAGTGGAGACCATGGAACTGGAAGGGACATCCGAGTCATTGAGTTCAGCACCCTGATAGTGCAGTAACTGTGTTGTACAAACACTTCATAAACTTATTAAGATGTGTCATAAAGCTATCTAGGTTTTTCCCATATCAGAAAGCTTTCCAAGCTCTAACTGCTCTGTTTCCTGTCAGGCTATGTCTATTTATTTTTCTTTCAGACCATTATTGAGACCTTGATCTTAAATCTTTTGTTTTCCCTTCTTCTTATTCTTCTGACATATTAAAATGATTTTCCCAACCCGAAATCTCTACTAGGAGATTTCTTTGGACATGTTGATCTAGGTTTTGTAATAAACACTTTTTACAGAATATTCACTGTGAATAAATGAAGAGATTGTTGTGACTACAGGTATTGTACGTAGCACAGTATTAACTCTGCAAGTTTAGAACACCACTTAACCATCTCTGAAGGGACCTTCCTCTTTCCAGAGCTCAAAAATATTCAGCGCACCTGCAGAGTGCCAGGTTAAAAGGAATACATTGCTGATTCATGCCACTTAAACTTTCCTTCAACTTCAGTAATGAACTGTATGCATGTGTGTAGGAGATAAGCTAAGCTTCAGAATACAAACTTCTATTATTTATGCATTTATATGGAGGAATATCTCAGAACTCCATTGTTTTAAGAGCTATATGAACTAAGAAAAACAAAGACACAAAAAGAAAATCGGAACTCAGACAGAAATGTTCCTATATATCTAAGTATGATAATCTCATGGAAATGGTAAGGCAAATTCAAGCAATATGCCAGCCTATGAGCACTGCTCATTTGCTCTTTAACAGATCTTAATTTTGATGTAGACATCATTCTAAAAAAAGACTCTTAAAAAAGAGGAGCATAATAAAATTTCATGAGGATAACGAGGCATACAGGAGAAAGCACAAGAGTATTTTTGGGGAACGATAGTCACTTTTCTCGTCCGCAGATTTGCAGGTCATAAAATCAAAGAATCATTTTGGTTGGAAAAAACCTTTAAGGTCATCAAGTCCAATCATAAACGTAACACTGCCAAGTCCACACTAATCCGTGTCCCCAAGTGCCACATCTACACACCTATAAATACTTCCAGGGCTGGTGACTCCATCACTTCCCAGGGCAGTCTGTTCCGATGCTTGATGACCTTTTCAGTGAAGAAATTTTTCCTAAGGTCCAAGGGCTGGTATTTGGTTCAGTTACCTCACTGCACTGTGCTAATTTTTACATGAAAATCATACGCAGACTTGTGTATTACATGCAGTTTTTTGAGTCCTTTGAACTGAAAATGCAACTGTATACATTGTGCAGCCCTATAATTTATTAATATTATGTCTAACCCTCTGGGATCTCTTAGCACTCAGTGTTGCTTGTAGTATTATGTAGCCTTCTTTACAAAACTGCTTTTTTCTTTGCTGTTTGACTTTTCTCATCATTCTCATAATGAAAATCTTTTTTGATTCCATTTGGCATTTCACCATCTGTACACAAGGAAATACCTTGGAACTGGCCTGCCTGTGACTTCACACTGTCCACTAATTAAACTGGGTTTTAATCGTACATTCTTAATCACTGTTAATTTTCTGAGTACAAGGTGGTTGTGTCTGCACTCATTTCCCTAGTGACTTCTTAAAGGATGGATGTACAAATGAAACCTGACTGTACAAATGAGATTGCAGGGTTCCATATTTATTCATTCACAATGATTCCTGATAAGATTTGCTCCATTTACAACAACAGTCATTATTTTTCTAGCTGCTACTTATGCAGATTTTATCTGGAATCTAAAATTATAGCTGTGTCCTTTGAATATGCACTCTCTATATAGAAAAGCATGTTGGCAAGAAAAAAGAACAAAAACAAAAAAACCCAAAACTCCTCCAAGAGAGACTGTGGGGAAAAAAACCCCTTGTTCCAGTTTTTGTGTTAACATGGAAGTTTTTGACAAAAATGTTCTGGATTTAAGCAGAAACTCCCTGCAAACTTTATTTGGTCTTTTGGAGACTGAAAACTTTGAAACAAAAAACTGAAAAGGGTCTCTGTGCTGAGACCCTCCCCACAGTGCTGTATCCAGCTATGGAAACCTCAGCAGGGGAAAGACATAGACCTATTAGAGGGGGTCCAGAGGAGGGCCACCAAAATGATTGGAGGGATGGAACACCTCTCTTATGAGGACAGGCCGGGAGATTTGGGATTGTTCAGCCTGGAGAAGAGAAGGCTCCAAGAAGACCTTATTTGTCCCTTTCAGTACCTAAAGGGGGCCTACAGGAAAGGTGGGGACAAACTTTTTAGCAGGGCCTGTTATGGTAGAACAAGGGGCAAGGGATTTAAACTAAAAGAGCCAAGATTTTTACTAGATATTAGGTAGAATTTTTTTACAGTAGGGGTGGTGAGACACTGGCCCAGGCTGCCCAGGAACTGGTAGATGCCCCATCCCTGGAAACATTCAAGGTGAGGTTGGACAGGGCTCTGAGCAACCTGTTCTAGTAGAAGTCCCTGCTCATCCATCATAGCGGGGGTTGGAGTAGATGGCCTTTAAAGGTCCCTTCCAACACAAAATATTCTATGATTTTGATTCAATGATTCCATGAAAAACTCTTTTTTATCACATTGTCACCTGAAAAGACATTTTTTCAAAGTACCTCCTTTTTACTCACAAGATTTAGAGTTTAAGCCACTGGAGTGAGGGTAACTATATTGCATTAAGAAGGCTCCTTGACAGATGATTTGATCATGGTTGAATCTTACTGTAGCTGCTTTAGTGTTATAGACAAGGGAAAATTATAAAAAGAATAGTACATTGAGTTATGTTCTTGGTTGAGAGGTATCATATCCAGAGAAAACACTGCACACTTGGGTTGTCTTCTCAGTGGTGTGATCATTAATAAATAATTTCCATTCTATTCCCACTCTTTTTCCTCTTTCTGCCCTGCCTTCATTTTATATTTTGGACTGTGAGTTCTTCAATGTGAGTAGTTTCTTTTAGCTTGCTTACACATTTGATTTGTCGTAATGACAAACAATTCATTATTTAAGTTGTTAGTAGCTTCTGTATGGTAATTCATTATTATTTTCTGTTTCTATTTCTTTCTAGAACTGCATTTTAAAGAGTTGCAAAAAAATAAAATTCTAAGAATGTCTTAACTACTCTATAATTGATTATATTGCCCATCTATATTCTTCTGGCTCATTTGTCCATGTAAGAACTCTTGCTATATTTGTTTGCTGTCTCCTTCAGCATGTGGCATAACCAGCATATAGGCAAATCATATCCCGATTTTTTCAGTATTCTTTGTTTTCATGAGTGATATGAGTGCATGACAGTCCTTTTGAAGAGAGTTTCAGGGATTCTGTCCTGAAAAGTCATTATTCAACCCTCCCACCTCGTCTTTGTAATAGAGCCTTGTCTGATGCCAGTAGATGAGAGAAGTGCATTTCTCTCTTGTGACCTTTATTTCATGCCTGCGATACTGGCTGTTATATTACAGCTAATTCTTGTTTTCATTCCATGTGCCAGTGGGAAAATGCTGAAATTCACTCCCTCTGCATTATACACCATGTGATATTAAAGATACAGTAAATACCAGCAATCTATTCACTGTGGCTCAGCTTTCCTCTTTCAGTCCCAAAGGTCCTGCATTTGAAACTCTCGTAGTGGCAGTATAAAATCTTCAGGTAACAAATTTGAGCAAGTCAAATTCATGAATAAGAGTGAGATAATGTTCTTAGGATTTCAGGCTTGTATTCAGTCTCTTGACATGCCCAAATCTTCATTTGCGAGACTGTGAGACTCATGGAGAAGGCATCAGGACAGGCTGCTTGTATCTACGCCGGTTAAATAAATAATCATAGAATCATAAAATCATAGAATAGCGCAGGGTGGAAGAGGCGTTAACAGATCATCAGGTCCAAATATTTGTAGTAAAGGGAGCCTAGGTGAGATTATCTATCACCATTTCCAATCACATCTTGAAAACCTCCAAAGATGGAGACTCCTCCATATCCCTGGGGAGGTTATTCCAGTGAATGATTGTTCTTACTCTAAAAAATTTCTTATGTTGAGGTAAAATCTGGTGCAACTTGACTCTTTGCCCCTTGTCTTCTCCATGTGGTTGTTTGTGAAAAGAGAGACTCCATCTTCTTTGTAGCCACCCTTTAAGTACTGAAATACTGTGATGAGGTCCCCCCAAGCCTTTTCTTCTCCAGGGAGAAGAGATCTAACTCCTTCAGTCTTTCCTTATAGGCAGTCATTCTGTATCTTCTCTGTACCAGGCAGTTGATGGACTAAATGTATTCTTAATTACAAATTGCTTGAATACTACTCTAGAAAGTAGGAGGTGAAAGAGTTCATTTAAACTCTGATCCTAGCTGCCGTGTCTGGCAAGGCATTTGTATCATGCAGCAGCCTTGCACTTCAACTACATCTGAGAGACCTCCACTTTAGTCTCCCTCCGTTCTGGTGTATTCCTCAGGGTTATCAGTTATTGACTATGGATTAGCAGTTAGAAGTCAGGATCCTTATAATGTGGGGCATGAACTTTAAGAGCTGTCTCTTGTGGTATCTTGAGCAGTCAGGGGGGAGGAAGATGTTTAAGGAATGTTCATTTCATTATTGCTTTGCCATCACATTGTGGGTGGTGTGGTAAAATATGTGCATTGATACAGCCTTGTATCCGCATATTTCTTGGGGGGCATCTGGGAAAAAAAAAAAAAAAAAAGCAAGCAAGTTCAAAACCAGCATGAATTATACAGATGTCAGAAAAAATCTGCCCTCGTGCTGTCCATGCACAGGAGGAGGTATGAAATGTGGGTAACACGGCTTATTACCCGTGTCAGCAGCAGAATTAACACTGAACTGCACATCATAAAGCTGCAGATCATTGTCAAGATACTCAAAGAATACTGTTGACTTTATTGATGTCATTGTTCTCCTCCTCCTATTTCCCCAATGTCTAAACCCAGGAATATCTCATTAAACCAAGTCTTTTCAGGGAACGCCAGGGAGTATGGTAGTACAAAAAATTGCTAGTAAAAGAAGAACTGCCAACTGAAACCATCAAGATCATTATCAGGGAAAGCTTCAAATGCTGCAAGTATAACAGGGACAGTTCTGAGTGCTAATGAGCATCCAGATAGGACAGGCATTTTCTCACCCCCTGAGGAAGGGTCAAAACTAATCTGACAATCCCAGCGTGCCTCAGCATTGGAGGAATAATGCTCATGAAAAGGTCCACAGGTGTCAGAGAAAGAAAATCTTTAGAAGTACACTTTGAACAGAGAACTCAGATAAAGGTAGGTCTGGGGCAAGAATGCATAAACACACATGTACATATATGTGCATGCATGCATATACATACAAAAATGCATTCTAAATTTGTGCAGATTGTTTTGTGCAATACACATGAAAAAAGACCACACTTCTTAATCCAAGATTTTATGGTGATTATATGGAGAGAGCAAAAAAAAAAAACACCTTCCCTCCCACTGCTGACAGCCTACTCATAGCTTCTACTTCCATGTTGTTGCTACTTACTGATTACATTACCATACGGTAGGAATTGTCTGCCCAAATGTGGCTGTTCACTATGTTCATGTCATTTTAACAGCCCCAGCCATCAGACCCCCATCTACCTTGCAGGATCTTCCCACTCTCTTATTGCAATGACATCCCTGTGGGAGGATTCAACTCAGCAAAACAGAGACACTGTGGAGTCATCTCCCACTCCAGCAAAGGCTCTTCTCTTTCCTTTGTCATCTATTATTGTTCAATGTCCTGCTGCTGTTCCTTTTGCTATCCAATGTTCCCCCTTGGTGACTAAAGCTGTCGATTGCTGGCAATCTTTTCTCAAGATGGTTCTTCATGATGAAGCCACAGGACCTGTATGTCCTTAGGAAAATCTTCTTCCCGGTGTTGTGCTCAGAGAAGAGTCTTTAGGGCAGTTGTGTCTCAGCATTACCTTCCTTTCACCTTTCTACTTCTATCCCTTGACACACACACATACACACTCTCTGATATGGGATTTGTAGGGGAGCAGGGTACACTACAACATCTCTAAGCATCATCCACCCTCTTCACCTTGTTCCATCTCTCTCCATTTTCCTCTCTGTGGCTTGTGTAGGCTGGGGTCAGCACTGAAGTCACAGGTACTGCCACTATCCTTGTAACCCAGTCCTCTTAGTTACTCCCATCCTAATCATAAAAGCACACAGAAAATGTGTAGACACATGATTGATGTAGTACTTCTGCCAGGAACGTGTACCACTACCAAAATACACTTACAGTGACCCACAGGTTTCTAAGGATCAAATAGTCTTGCTCAGATCAAAAAGGTTTTTCACATACTTTGGATTTCGAAAGATTTTTATATGCTGTTGTTCATTAGGATCATGTTCCTGATTCTCGTGACTTAAAAAGCATCTTCCCCCCAAACTTTATGGCATGCTAAAATGATTTATTTATGTGAGGGGAGGAAGAGGGAACAAACAAAAAAAACTACCAAAAAACACATCAGAAGAAAAAAGAAACAAACCAAACAAGATTTGGGAACTGAATGCAGTGAACATGTTTTTGAATACATTTATCTAGTATTCACCCAGTTCTCATACCAAGAGGGAAAACCAGCTACTTCCATTACAAAATGCAGTATATAAACAGCAGCTCTCCTAGTACTTGAAGAATAGTTTTTATTTCAGAGAATAAGGAACCTCTGTTAGAATTATTAGCTATAGTTAAATTTACTTTTCTTAAACACTACTACAGATAAAAAAGGAAATTTCTAAATAGTATATTCTTCTTTTCATCAATATCTTCCCAGCTAGTAATTCACACAAATCTGCTTGTCAAAACTACCATAACATGGCTTCTTCTAAAGAGTTCTGGTGTAAACATCAGAAACCCTCAAAACCTCAAAACCTTTGCTTTTACCATCCATTTTATAAACTATTATCATCATCTATCAAGAATAAATGTAATTCCAGTAATTCCCTGTAAGAGTCTTTCCATTTGCAGCAGTATGTGTGGTGTCTTTGAAAAAATTTTGCTATACATGCTTGTCCAAATATGAAATTATTTTGGAAACAAGCCTCTATACTACTCCAGTGTCTTTGGCAATTATAACACAGGTGCTTTCTACACTTGTCTTACTAAGATATAAGATCTGGCTGAAATGGGCATAATTTCCAGTATTTCCCTGCTCTTTTATTAAGTCCAAGTTATTATTATTGTAAAATAGAAGTTGATCCATGCTTTTATAACAGCAAATAATGGGTTGAAATCAAGAGATGCTTTTCCAAGAAGAGAGTTTTCTCGCTTTGATCTTCTGTTTGATGAATTTGTGTCTCAAAGTAGCCAAGAAACATGCATTTTCTTTCAATTTTATAATGAAATCACAGACTGAAATGAGTTTTCCATGTTGCTTATGACAGTCAGCATTTAGGTACCATGAACAACAAGGAGACTTGCAGATTTGCACAACATGAGTGTGGAAAACATGTTGACAAAGCAAAATTTTCTATTTTTTTACTTGAAAACTGCACTGCAACAGCTGTAGCTGCCAGCCAGAAATCTTGTGCAACACCGTCTAAGTGTTCATGTATTATTTGTGCCTGTCATGTTACATCAGACATTTTGTCTGATGTTGTTGATGCACCAAATGTTGTGTACCTAGGATCGGGTTTGTGTCTTTTTATGTCTCCTGCTCTTTTTATTAGTACATCTTCACACATGCAAAACTTCATGAGTCTTTATTTTGTCAGCTGCTCGCTTTTTACTAAACTTGTCTTGCCACACAAAAGTTTTGATATATGTTTCTCTCCTGACATTAAGGTCACTGTTTTTCTGCCTTGTGATACTGTTGATAACACATTTTCAAGCAAGGCCCTTCTTTCAGTCAAAAAGGCTGACCTCTCTATTTTGGCAGCCCCGTTCTTACATCTAAGAACATCAAAACAGTGGAAGAGTACTCTTGCCAATGAGAGGGGATCAGAATATAGTCTTCTAAATCCTAGAAAAGACTGAAAGTGCACAATAAACAGGGATGAAGTATCCCTTGATGTCATCTCCAACAGTGCAGTTCACTGGCACCAGTCAGACTTCCCTCAGCCCACAGAGTCCTAACGGTGGTAAATAAACGTGTTCCACTATTCTGCAAGAAGCAGAAGCTCACAGTGATCAAGTAACTGTGCAGAAAGTCTGTCCCAGTATTAAAAATTGAAGCTGTGCTTTCCACATGACAGTCAATGGCTTCAGGTGCACAAGATTAGAAATAGTGTGACCAGCAGGACTAGGGCAGTGATTGTCCCCCTATATTTGTCACTGGTGAGGCCTCACCTCAAATACTGTGTTCAGTTTTGGGCCCCGCACTACAAGAAAGACATTGAGATGCTGGAGCATGTCCAGAGAAGGGCAATAAAATTGGTGAAGGGTCTAGAGAACAAGTCTTATAAGGAGTGACTGAGGGAACTAGGGTTGTTTAACTTGGGTAAAAGGAGGCTGAGGGGACACCTTCTTGCTCTCTACAACTTCCTGAAAGGAGGTTTTAGTGAAGTGGGGGTTGGTCTCTTCTCCCAAGCAGCAAGCAATAGGACAAGAGAAAATGGTCTCAAGTTGTGTCAAGGGAAGTTTAGGTTGGATATTAAGAAAAATTTCTTCACCAAAAGGGTTGTCAATTATTGGAGCACGCTGCCCAGGGAAGCAGTGGAGCCTGGAGGTATTTAAAAGATGGGTAGATGCGGTGCTGAGGGACATGGTTTAATGGCAACTTGGCAGTGCTACGTTAATGGTTGGACTTCATGATCTTAAAGGTCTTTCCTAACCTAAGTGATTCTATGGTTCTAAGACTGTTTTCTTCACCCCTACAGCAGGATAAAGTACTAAAGCAGACATTAGTCCACAAGGTGGATGACACAAAGAACTAAAAAGATTGGTAGTGAGGTATAAAATACCTATCCCAGAAACTCTGAGTATTTCTCCACAGTTTTTTGGAGCAGAGGATGCACGGAGTAGCTGGGAGTTTTCATTTATGATGCTGACAGCACCTGGTAAACAGGGAAACAATGCTCTGACTTTGGATGCCACCTGAGAGTGAAGCAGTCTCGGTATCAAATGACAGACAAACTGGAGTGGCACAAATGTGCCACAGTAACAAAAAGTTTCTTACGTAGTGAGTATCTCACCAGGACACACATGGTTATGCTGTGACAAAAAGGCTGGGATTTCTTAATCTCTCTTGTTTCTCCTTGTTCTTTAGCCCTCATCTTCTTTTACCTCAAAAGTTCCTTTTGGCTTTTCTTCTCTCCCTCCCTCAAGAAAAAACACATAGAAATGACAAAGGTGTAATTAAGAGAAACTCTGAATCTTAACAAGTGTTCTAGCCATAAAATATTTGCTTTCCAATCAGATCTTCACATTTGAAAATAAGTGGATTGGAAGCAACATCATTTACCCAGAAAGAGTGGTGAGGAATAGGAAGTGAAAACAAAAAAAATTATTTGAGCTGACTTTTGATGTGTGAAAAACTGCAAATACTCTTGTGCATTGCGTAATAAGTACTGTACAGGGAAACAAACCCCTCACAGAATCACTCCTCACAACATGCTGTTACGATGCCAAAGCAGATGGCCACCTCAGAGAAGACACCAAACCTAAAGAGAGAAGAGCCACCAGGAGCAACAAAGCAGCATTAAGCCAGGAGTGTGTGAACCCAGCTCAGTGTAAAAGGTGTTCAAAGAGCATAACAGTCCAAGCAAATTTCATGAAATGAAGAAACTACCAGCCAGATCCAAACTGGTTTGAAGTCTGTACAAATCTCTGTAGTGAATTGAAAGGACTGAGGACAAAGCCCTCATTGTATAATTTCTGCTGGAGATATTTGAAGATTTAGGAGCTCTGTAGGGAAGACAAAGCTGAAAGGGACCTCTTAGGTCATCAAGTCCAGGCACACGTTATTTCTGATATCTCATCCTATACTCCCTTTCATTACCGTGTCAGTCTGTATCTCTGAATGTCAGAACAAAGCTACAACGGCCCAATATTTCTCTGATGAAAAGGAAAAGGCACAAGAGATAATATAATTGGTTTCTTTAAAACCTGAAGTTAAATATTTTACCTACAGTGAAACTGAAAACAAGATGCTTGTGCTCGGTCCTGTGAGGCTCATTGTATTCATGTTAAGCCCCTAGTGACAACTGGGAAACCTGGAAAAGGAAGACATTTGCACTGAGTTTACTGATTGAAACTTAGTAAACAATTATGCAACTCAAGATGCAAAAGACAGAAGATGGAAAAGATCAATCTTTCTTGGATATGTCAGTGATGTACAGTTAAAACACATGAAAAGCAAGGGAAAATGTGCCCAAAGTCAGTTGATTTCACTTTGAACTCAGAAAAGAGAATAGGACTGCTGAGTAAGAAGGAACTATTTTTACAGTCTTTTTTCACTGTACAACTGTAAGTTAAAGGACTTGAGCAAAGGTTAGGGGCATATAAGTGTTATTTTCAGTATAGTGTCTTCTCATTAAAAAAAAAGCAAAACAAACCAATGACTAATTTATGTTGTTTGATGTATTTATTACTGGAGAAATCTAATACTAATTCGAAGAACAAAGGCATAATTTAACATATCTTACTTCAAAAATAATATATTCTGTATGGAATTGGGTTTTTTTAAAAACCTTTTTTTCTCCAGTAGGTTTCCTTTTTCCATAACTCTTATATGATTTTTTGGATAGATATTACTGTCCTAAAAGAAGACAAATGAAAGATTCATAATGGATCATTTATAGAACCAGATTTTTTGCTTCTTCTCTTTGCAGTTGCAATATGAAACTTAATTTTCTCAATTTTCATGTAAAATCCTTGGGAAGGTATTTTGTTTGTTTGCCAGCATTACCATGCAGATATCTGGTGCTTAAAATTCATGTTCTGATGGTGAGTTACAAGACTATATCCTGTCACTGAAGCAATGAAGCTCTGAGAGTTAGATTTTCAATGCATAATTACTAATTCAAAATTTGTCCATTAACAATATATTCCTTTTATCCAGGCATTTTGGCAAATGTTCTTGTAACATTTTGGGGAGTCACCAGATGGCACTAAAACATTGTAAGGTGCCAAGAAATCATTACATTTCTTGCCAACAAATGCATTAGTTTGCAATAATATCGTTTTCTCTCTACTTCAGCTGCAGCTTGGACTAACATCTCCCTTAAATTCCACTGAACTAGAGACACTGACTGGCACACGCTCATTGAGTTAGAGAGCACCAGGATGAACTTAAAGACATAGGTACATCATCCAAAGCCATTACAACACCAAGAATATTATTATCATAATTTTAACCTTCAGATTATGTTCCTTTTCTGGAAATCCAAGTCTATCAAAGAAAGTTTTACAGGGCCTGCTTACTACATCAGTACAGATTCAACCTGTTGCTGAGAAGGATCTAGCGCTTTCCTTGTTGACAACAGTTTCAAATCTGTTTTTCATTTTCATCTCCACTGTGCAAGGGAAAGATGGAATATTTGAGACATTTAATCTGAAGCTGTATTCTGCTTTATATGCATAGCTGTCAATTACTGACCAAAAATTTCTCTGTCAGTTTCCTGTATTCAACAGTGACCAAAATCCCCTACTTAAAGGTGGATATAAGAAATATAAACAAACAAACAAACAAAAAAACAAACAAAATTGAGTTCCATTTACAGATCTTAGAATATTCCAGAAGTCTTTGGCAAAACATTACATTTTAAATTCAGCTAATGTAATTTAGAATATTTATTCTGTGCTGCAGTTTATGTACTGTTTTGCAAACACTTTCACTGGCACATCATTTTAAATCTTTTCCTATCTGGACTCATATCCTACCCTCCCCGTGTTAAGAAAACCAACCATTTTCTTATTCTCCGAACTGATGTAATTGGCCACAGTCTTTTATTTAACCAACGACTGCAATCTCAACAAATGAGTTTTACAAATATTGAAAGAATCTGCCCAGGCCTACTTCAGAGGAAAATACTCAGGTTGAGGAACTATATCATGTGTATGTAGTCCTCCTAGGGTAACTCAGAGAACAAATGCAGTAGCACAAAAAAGTCATAAGAGAATTAAAAAAAAAAAAAAAAAATCTGAAAACCCAGAAATCTTTACTGAATCATAGACCCAGGCATATCACCATGATGTTTGAAAGGAATAATGTCCTATTCATCTACTCATTTTTTCAAAAAATAGAGATAGTTAACAATATGAACCGTTTTCATGGACATTTTAACAAAAAAAAAGTATGCTTCTTTGAAACCTATGGGCAGACTGTATCAGCTCCACGTGACGTGCTGAAGTCTCCCAGCCCAGTGACATTCATTTTGATAAAATATTTGCTTTACCCTCTCCCCTTCTGAGCATGGGAGGGACACAGCAGAGAGCAGAACAAGCACAGTAGTTCATCCTAAGGTCCCTGTTTTGAGAGTCTAAAGTGGGGACAAGGAGGTTTTTTGAGTTAATAACATTTTTTCACTGAAACCTGCCTAAAAACAATTTCTATGTGTGAATTTTTCAAAAGGCAAGAGGAGTAGTCGGAATAGTATTGCTGCAATCAGTGTTTTTGACTCTGTGTGAGTCAAAGTGCTCCAAAGGTTCAAAGAGCACGCTTGAAATAATGGCCTGGGGATAGTAACATTGCCCCCAGAACAACTAACTGAAGCAGGCAACGAGTGTCTACTGATAGATAAATTTCATCTTTATGATTCATGCCAGCATGGACCCTGCCTTGGAGCTCACAGCTGCACTTTCTCAGAAACTGTCCCATAAAGCCCAAATGTCCCAGAGCCATTCCCTGATCCCCCTGTTCTTATCTCATGGTGAATGCAAGGCCATAATCGGGTCCCACTCTGATATCCATTCATCACATTCTGAGTTTCTGCATTACCTTATAAGCAAAGAGGCAACATATTTTTCTCCAGAGAAAATCCACTGTGTGATAGATGAAGCTTCACAAATACACGGTCTAGAAAGCATCCAATCATTTAAAGAACTCCCACGACCAACCACAGTAACCTTGAAATATTTTGGAATATTTGATAAATCTCTCTCCCACCCTAAGCTTATTTCTTTTACATGAAAAATCACAACTAAAAACTTTGGTTAAAGTCAGGTAAGTGCTTTGCAGACCTTCCATCATGCACTTCAAAGTTTCTGTTAGCCCAGATTTCTCTAGAGCAGAGATTGCCTTTGAAGGACTGTCACCTCCAGCAATGTTTTTGCAGTGTGTAAAAACACCTCCTAGGAGAAACCCGCCCTGTGGTCCTCTTTTTCATCTTCCTAGTTGTGCCTTTTATTGCAGGTGGAATTACTGATTGCTGTTCTGCTCCTACAGATGCAACTCAGTCTAAATATGGCAGCACTGAAGCAGTTCATAAACATTAATTAATGCATCCTCATTACATCCCTCTGAGGAGAGTGATGATAGAGCAGTGAAGGTGTTTTGGTATGGATCCAGAGGTGTGAGTTCATACCTCTCCCTGGACTCGTTCCAAGCCTCACTCCCAGTCAACTCAGCTATAAATGAGTACCTCAGCACTGGGGCTGAGGAAATCGAAGGCATCTGGGTGGGATATTAGCCACATCACTCCCCTGTGGGAAGTTAGCAACAGAAACTGTAGTCCTTGCCCAGACGAGCACAATTAGCCCTTTTGTGATGGTTTGTTTCCACTACGTCCAGAGGTGTTGCTATAGTCCCTCTGATAAGAACAACTGGGGCAGAGAAGGATGAAGACCCAGCTCTTCAAAGATGTTTTCAAGCTCTGAATTCCTGTAAACTCACTGGGCATTAGTCACACGAACACTTTGACTGTTTGAGTCTAAGTGATTTGTCTCAGTTCTGAGGCAGAAAAGAAAATTGACCCTGACTCATAAGTCCAGCCAATGGGGATACGTTTTCTCTTCTGCAAATCTTTGCTGGTAAAAGTAATAATTACTCAAGAGATTCATCCCACTGTGTTAAAGAAGAATGTCTTGAAAATACGTATGCATTGTCACACAAGTGGGAATAAAGTTGGTTTAGTCATAGGAGATGAAAGCTAATAAATACTGCTTTGCATTCACTGTCTGTCATATTCATTATTCTTATTAAAAGATCCAACATTGTTTGCAGCATGGGACAAGACAATCACTGCCTTGAAGAGCTTATATAAAACTTTTCATTCAAGAAACTCACAAGGCATTTGTAAACAGTAATTAATTAAATCATTGGAAATTATAATGTCTTTATAGATGGGAAACTGAGGTACAGAACTCACTGTACTACTCAGAGCATCTCTTAATTGATGCCTAAATGGCAATAAAAAGCAGTATTACTGATTTTTTTGTCCTGTATTCTAATCACCAAACCCATTTCCTCCTAATAAATAATTTAAATTTTAATGAACTATAATGAAATAAAAAAAATTTAGATTGGTCCAAGGTGAATGAGGATAAAAAGGTAATGCAGATACGTGACCTCCTGCTTTTCTTCTAAGTGCTTCGTTGTATTGTGCAAACAATACAATGAAAGTTTTGAAAATTAAATGCTCCATCATTAGCTAAATAGGCAGAAGTAACTGTCTAAGTGATAAATAACAGGTTCTTGCAGTATCATTTAAAGACCAAACTACACTGCAAAGTATCCTCTTTTGTCAGATATTTTTTGGACTCTGCTAGATGCACTGGAACCAGTGAAGCAATAAATACATCAAAATATGGAGGTAAACAAAATCATAAAACATCCAGCGTGACAACTGAAACACCCACGAATATATAAATATTTATGAAGCTAGAGGTATTTCTGAAACACCCAGCAGGTTTGATTGGATTGAACAGTCCAATCAAAGCATTGTGTGTTCACATGATGGAGGAAACAGGAATTATATGGCAGGGAAAGGAAACAGTGTGTTTGTAATGTATTTTGACTATTATTTTAAACTTCCCAGTGCCAAAAAAAAAAGTGGCCTTCAGTGTGCTTTGAACATGGAACTACCAGTTTACACATACAGAGTATTCCAAAGGAAATTCCAAGGAACACAATACAGTTCTGAATGTCATCTAAAATGTTTATTTACATTTATAATATTTTTTCTAGCTTACACTCCCTAAAAAAATCTGTGCTTTGAGGCTCTGAACATATTTTTGAACAGCAGCAGCAGCAGAAGCCCTCAAAAAAGTGTAACTCAAATGCACCTTTTGGAGATGATCCTTTTTTCGTTTTGGCTTAAATGAGGGCGATCCACAGCATTCATTTAAGATCCGTAGCTTTGTCCATCTGGATGGAGATCTTCAATTCCTTCTCACTACCAGGTGTAGCTAGTCCACAGATACGGACCTGGGAACTCTTGCCCTTGTATATAAAATAAGGCAAGAGCAGCAGTCTGTAAACTTTTAAAGGCTTTATATAATCAAACTCTTATGGGATAGACATGAAAGTTGAACAGAATAAGATAGACCTGTATGCTTTCTTTCATCATTTTCTGAATGTTTTCTATTTTGCCAAATTTAAAGACCATAAGGGTCATTAAGTCTGGGTATCTAGTAGGATCTTGTATGTATTATATTTACAAGGTATTATACATCCTCTCTCTGGTGACAGCGATAGCTCACAGGGAAATGGAATGAAGCTGCATCAGGGGAAGTTCAGATTGGATGTTAGGAAAAAGTCCTTCACTGAGAGGGCAGTCAGTCACTGGAACAGTCTCAGGGACATAGTCACAGCATCCAGCCTGTCAGAGTTCAGGGAGCATCTGGAGAAGGTCAAATGGTTTATTTCTAGGTAGTCCTGCTAGAAGCGGGGAGTTGGGCTTGATGATCTTTATGGGTCCCTCCCAATCCAAGATATTCTATGATACTATGATACATCATGTCCTATAAAGACCCCAGCAACTTGTGTCTAAAGCACATTTTTCAGACGGTTAGCTAGCTTTATTCAAAGATATTGAAGGATGAAGAATTCAGCACTTTCCCTTGAGGTTTGATGTCATCAGACTAAAATTAGTCATCTCTTTCAGTGCCCCCACAGAAGCAGGAACAATGCTGTTGAAGGCTGCCTAAGGAACTGAACAAAGTAGAATAAAACAATGAAAAAAGGATATGTCTCCTATATTTCTATACTTTTGACTTAGCCTTCCTAAAATCTACGGCTTAGTGCTAATAATAATATTCTTTCTTAGGAGCTAAACCCCTTTTACGAAGAGTATGAGCCCAAATATTTTGGTGCATACCTGTAGCTTCAGAGATGGAGCAGATCTGACATGCAATATGTATTACAATAAAAACATGAAAAGCTAGTTGGGCTACACAGGTTGAGATCTACTGATATTTCCCTCTCCTCAAAACCAGTGACCCAGCATTGTGATTCAAGATTTCAAAATCCTATATCCATGTATGCAGCTGAGATACTTTTTAAGTCTCCTGTTCAGCCAAGGGTCTCAAAGGAAGAATCACTCCTAAAATTAACTGTAATCAATGCACATTGTGACATTGTATAAATATACATGTATATTCTGCCAATGTGGAATGCATTTAGAGCTACACATACAGTTTTCATTCATAATTCTTTCACATCACAGGAATCGGCTAAAGTAGAGTAGGAGATTTCCTTGTGTAAACCGACAGCTTGTACTTATTTTTTTGATGAACTTCAAACTTCTGATGAACTCTGATGATGTTAATTCCATTTCTAGATAAAACACACAACAGATAACTATTCTTACTATATTTTGCTTGCATGGGTAAATTGATTAATAACAGCAAAATTTGTGGATTACTTTTCTCTGGTGCTCTTTAATGTGAGATCTGAATATAAATACAGGGACAGAGTCTGCAGCCCTTATTTTTACCATGTGGCCTTTGCAGAACAAGCATTGGCATTGTATCTATCTATGATGTCTCAATGGCCTTATCTGTACACTCATTCCCCTACAATTTGGGCATCATTTCAGTGAAATCAAGGGAAAGAATCCATTGTTGCTGTTATAGTACTTTATTACATAGAGAATACCATGAATGGAGGTTTGCAGATTCTGGTTCTTTTAATAGATTTCAGAATTTGTACCAAAATGGTGAATCAAACTGAGACATCACATGAAATTAACCCTTCTTCAGGCCTTTTTGTCTCAGCAGGTTGGTTCTGCGTCTTTATTCTCCCCACACAGTCTGCAGGATGCTTCACCTTGGGTCATTCTGTTTTGAAGAGCTCTAGTTACTACATCACCACGGGTTTAGATAAACACTATCTTTAGACCTGTAGATCGCTTGCAGCAGCAGGAGGCCTCCATGTTCCCCAGCCTGACTGAATATAGTATTTTTAACATTTCAGCAAGCACTTCAAGGAGACTCCCAAAGGCAAACAAACTAGTGAGGGAGATGAGAGCACTAAATGCAAGTGTGTTTAGTAATAAACTATGCTTCCATGGGACTGATCCTGCCTGGCACCGAGCACCTGAAAATAAATTTTAGAGTGTTCAGGCAGGTCATAGTGTGTCTCTGTACAGAAGCTAAGAGGCAAACTACTGATATATGTGACTCCCATTATAATTATCCCTTTAAGTTAAGTATCGTCTAAGAGACTCACCATGCCTGTCAGCTCCTGTGAACTTCACTAAACAAAGGACTGCAGACGAAGGTTAGACTCAGGACCTCCACATGTAGATTTAGTGCTGGATAAATCACACGGCCAAATGTTGCTGGTCTCTTTCTAGGGTGTGTAATCATCAAGAAAATATAACCTGTTTCTATAGCCTCAAGTGTGTATATTAACAGAGCTGAAAATCTTGCAAGTTGACCTGACCTTGGCCGGCACAATGACAGACACTAAATTCCATGAAAGGGCTGGGAATGGAGGACAGAGGGAACAGCCTCCATCCCACACATCTACACTGCACAGCATGTTTACCTGGCCTGCAAGGAGAAGGGTTTTGCACACCAGGGACTGCTCATGGGCTGTATTTCCTGAAAAGAGTATCAGTGGAATCAAACCTCTGGAAGTACAATGATGTATAGGATTAGAGTAGAGTAGAGTAAAGTAGAGTAAAGTAGAGTAGAGCAGAGCAGGGCAGAGCAGAGCAGAGTAAAATTAGAATAGAATAGAATAGAATAGAATAGAATAGAATAGAATAGAATAGAATAGAATAGAATAGAATAGAATAGAATAGAATAGAATAGAATAGAATAGAATAGAATAAGCCTATATATGCAATGGCCTATATATGTCTTCACTGAAAAAGCTGGCCCACATCTTTCTGGAAGAATATATACTCTTCAAAGTCGTCTTTTTTTTCCATAGAAAAAACCACCAGAACGTAATCTTTCCTTTCAGACATAAAAATGAAATCTGTCAATCCACTAAAGCCTGTCTGCCCTACCATGGCTCCTGTCTTACACGTTTACAGCTCTGATCGCCTCCCTCCGAACAGCAGCCCTTCTGTGTGAAGCTCAGGATGCTTGTCTTGAGGGAGTGGGGTCATAAAAAAGAGGGCAGTGTTCTTTGTACTTGTTACTGCTGCCTTTTTTATTTTTTTAATTTTTTTTATTGTGCAGTGACAGGAATGACATCCGGCCAAATATCAAAAGAAACATCCAGGGATAGAAATTGTTTGCAAGTGAAATCTTAGGGGGAGGGAGAAAAAGAGGTCCAGAGAGACTTACTTGTTTATATAAGCAGTGACTCCTCTAAGTCAGTGTCATCTCAGCTGTGGAATTTAAAATGGAAGTGTTGCTTCATGGTTATATATACTGCTTAAATGTCACCTTTCATTCATCATGTGTATTTTACGTCTAAACTAGTACTAGGTCTTCTGCATAAAGGGGAAAATAAAACATTTGAAAAAGGAAAGTTTGGAACTACATGTTGACAGATTACACGGAGAATGAGTAAATATTCTTTGCCAGAGTATGTACTTGATTTTACTAGAATCTAATAGTAATAAAGCACTTTTATTCTAGGAACTCCTTAAACATCCTTTATCTAGAAAGAAGGTTAAATTATAGTACTCTGAAGCTGCATCTAAGAAGGTAATATGAATGTACAGTTGCTTCAGGATTAATGCAGCTTTTAAAATAATTTGCAGTCCAAGAAACTATTAACACACTAATGATTCTATTAAAAACTAAAGAAGAACGTAACATCATACAAAGTACAAAGGAAAACAAGAACTTTGAAGAGAAAAGCAGATTTTTGGTTTTAATAAAAAATTCTTTGATGTTTTGAAGTAGTGTTTTCCAGACTGTTGAAGTTTTTCACGATCTTGATAGTTTATACAGTCACGCCTAGGACATGCGTGGTTTGTCCATGGGACTTTTTGGTTTCCTGGGTCATCAGTATAGTAATAATGTTCTAATGCATCAGTCTTCTCCATACGATCTCTGCTGGACTGTAGAAGACCCCAAACAGTGTATTTTGGTCCATGTTAAAGTTAGGAGTAGCAGTCTATTACCTCCAAATAGATAAAAAACACCCACCTTATGCTAGATCATGACATAAAATGAAAGTAACAGTTACAAAATATGATGTACTCTTTATTTAATATAGTCTGTTCAATATTTGAAGAAGAGAGGGGGGGTCCATATCACCTAAATATGAGATTCGTGCAGTGTAGACAAGCAGTTGTGAATCAGTCACTATCACCAACCCTTGCATTCAGAGAAAACAAACAAGGACAAATGGAATGGCTCACCTGGATGCCAATTTTAGGATGAGACATAAACTATGTTAGAGATCATCCATGAAGTATATTGGGAATCTAGACAGCTAACTCAGTTGTACAGCTATGACTTCCAGCCTAAGTGTATCTACAATGAATCTAAAAAACTTTTTCTAAGCCCTCTACTATAAATCTAGCTGACAGAGACATAGAGATATGTCTCTATGACATAAGACTATGAGACATAAAGATTTTTTATGGTACAGCAAGTAAGATAGCTCAGCCAGTAAGCACCTCTATTCCCTGTGATATTAGAATTACCTCAAACACCTTTATTCGTAATATTCAAATTAGTCATTTCAGATAACAATAAATATAGGGGGAAATTCCATGGAACTGATGGAATTCTATTAAAATATTGCATAATAGGAAATACTAAAATACTGCATAATAGAAAATATTTTGTCTTCTCCCAGATAGAAAATTTAACTATACTTGCAAAAACCCATATAATTTTTAAATATTTAATTAAGTTATTGATCATTTTTCACACAAGCTGGAATTCACTGGTCATGTTTCTCAATTATAAACTAGTTTATACTGGTCAGTCTGTAAGAGTCAGCACTCAGAAGTCAAGAAAAATCAAACCTGTGGCTGAACAAACAGCCAAAATGTGTAATGATTCAAGGCCCAGATCACTACTGTTGCCAGAGATTTAGGTCCTATTACAAAGATGGTTAATTGGAAAAGGGAACAGAGTGGGAGTGAGCAAGCGTTTTTCAACATGGCTCACCATCCCATCTAGGCTAGGCTGTTGTCAATGCACTGATTGATCTATGACATCTGGCTGTGAGTGTCCACATATCCAAAGAGCTCTCTTTCTGCCCCCAGATTTCATTTCTTCTTAGAGTAGGCTGAATCAAGGCCAATACAACTAAGAAGTGCTCCACAGCTGTCATCTCTGCCTAGTACTGGTGACATGACAGTGCTACAGGGACACATGCCACACCAAACCTGTCCTTATTGTGGATAGGATCCAGCTAAGCTGTATGGATCCAGACTTTCTCTGTTGGTGTGCTACTCAGCTCATCTCAAGGTTGTACCTCAATATGATCTTGTATTCACAGTCTGTACTCGTGAAAGGAGTACTTGTGATGTAGCAAGGAAATTAAAACCAGGAAACCTTTTCAGACTTGTCCTGGTTTGAGGTAAAATAGAACCAATTTTCTTTTCAGTAATTTTGCATTTCAGTTAAGCCTCTTTTAACTAACTCCAACCCATCAGCCTCATGCTCAGGCTAAAAGCTGAGGGATCAAAGGGTCAGCCCTCTTTCTTCAATGGCTTGTGCCCAAGGAAGACTCTTCCTGTTCACCTGCCTTTTATTCCAATCTGTATATTCCTGAATACAGTCTGTTGCTGAGTCCAGTCTGGGACTTGTCCAGTGCCTGCCAGTGATGCAATCGTCATCCTGGGAGCTCAATACAGTTTTGTATATACTATATGTATTTCATTGTCTTCTTATTAATATTATTGTTTTTTCTTTTTATTATTTTATTATTAGTATTTCATTGAAGTATTTCAGGTTTTTTTAAGTTCATAAGTCTCTTTTATTCTTATCTCTATTGGTAGAGAAGTAAGAGAGCATCTGTCATTTGTTTTAGTGGTCAGCCCAGCTCAAACCATGGCAAGAATGCACATGTATCTATTGAAAATAGCACAGAATCACAGAATATTAGGGGTTGGAAGGGACCTCTGAAGATCACCTAGTCCAACCCCACTGCCAGAGCAGGTCCGCCTACAACAAGTTGCACAAGATGGTGTCCAGGCGGGTTTGGAATGTCTCCAGAGTCGGAGACTTCACCACCTCTCTGGGTAATCTGTTCCAGTGCTCCGCCACCCTCAAAGGAAAGAAGTTCCTCCTCCTGTTGAAAATAACAAGCAACTACAGCAAAGTTAGCTAGGGTGAAAAAGTCACATTAACAACTATTTCATGATTTTGGTGGAGAATTAAAGTTATGTCACTTGTGGGACAGTAAATCTATTATGAAATAACTTCCAATTTCCTCAAAACTCTATGGTGTTGATCGTTGTATGAGAGAAGATGCTGGGACAGATACTGCCTGATATAACACCTCCAATGGACTTTATGTCTAGAACATGACAGTGTATTATTTCTTAAATGAAGAAAGCACCAAATTTTTTGTACCCTCTGATAAACCTGATTTGCATAGTTGATACTTTTTCACATGGCAGATCAGAGTCATTTCACTCAGTTAAATTTAGGACCAGTTTCATGTCACAGAATCACAGAATAATATTGCTTCTGCTGCCTGTTATACATACAAAACATAGCGAACATTTTTCTCCTTAGTATGTGTTTCTGTGAATTTCATTGTAACCATGGTCGAGTATATGAGAATTGGCTCAGACATTTATTTGATAAAGTCTTTTCTCTCCTAGGTATTTAATTCAATAAATTTATTGGCACCTTCATGCTGCACATTTATTGGGATTTTGTTCCACCCAAGAACACAGTCTCTTCTCTAAGCAGTAATTTGTTGCTGTAGTAGTTTATCAGGGAGATATACCAAAAAGATTTCTGTTAACAGTGCATATTTTGTATGTCAGTACCATGCTGAGACTCACTAATGAGGATCAAAGAGAAAGCAAGATTTTACTCAGCCATACATGAGCAAAATAAGTGAACTAGAAGAAAAGAATTACAACTGCTAGATTTCAATCTATTCTTCATAACTGAATGGAAATAGTTAATGAGGAACCAAAGAATGTGGGGAACCTTCGCCCTATCTTATATTTAATTTGGGCTGATTCACGATTCCAAGTGCAGCTTGGAGTTTATGGTTAATACTTAATTGTTATCAGAGGCTGTCAAATTTTGGCAGCTTATGTGGCCACATTACGAGTATGGTGTTCTTCAAAAACGAAAGTCTTCTCCCAAGTCTGAGGATAATCAGAGGATCTATTTACTTCTTAAGGTCATCACCACAAGTATTTTCTCTGTATGTGTCCCTCTCTCTGTCTATATCTCTGTGGATTTTTGTTTCAAAATTTTATGCAATATTTTTTAAACCTCGCAAGCTTCATCAATCTACTGCAGCAAGCATTTCCACAGCTTGATTTCAAGCTATGCAAAGAGCTACCTGATTTGATTAATTTTAAACCTGCCACTTCTACTTTATTTGATGTCCCAAGCTCTTACAGTGGAAGAGACAATGTGCAGTCATTTTCCTGTTACCTCTCCTTGATTTTGTAGATCTCTGTCATACTCTCTCAAAGATCTCTTTCCCAGGCTGAAGAGACGAAGCGTGCTTGGCCATCTCTCATACAGAAGTTGTTTCACTCCTTTGGTAATCTGAGAAGGAAACCCTTTCTTAAAACTTTTTTCAGCTTTTCCATATCCTTGGCAAATAATTTTTCGTTTACCTTTTTTGAAAAGGAGGAGGGGGAAAAGGGGAATAAATTTACATGGTGTTTTCATACACAAATGCATCATGGACTTCCACATTTGTCTTGTTCCCTTTTCCTTTCCTGGAGTTTGATTTGACAGTTAACAGCGGATATTTCCATAGAAATACTTGTCTTTTATACCTCCAAGATCTCACTCCTGAATGATAGCACCAGCTTGTAGGCCATTACCATGAGTATAATGTTAGAATTGTTTTCACTGGTTGATTTATTTTACTTCTACCTTCATTGAAATTTATCTAGCACATCACTGCTCTTGCAACACGTAACAGTTGGCCCTGAATAATTTAGGATTGCCGGCAACCTTTATGACCCTTTTCCAAATCACTCACTAATTTGTTGAACAGCAGGATCCCTGCACTGTTTCTCTTGGTCATGCAATCATCTGCTCCCATCTTCTTTGTCTTTTTAACTGTTTCTTTACTCATGCAAGGACCTTCTCTGTCTCCCTGGTTTCTCTGAACATCTCTGGCAAGGGACCTTGTTGACAAGTCATCCGGAAAGAGAGCTACTACTGCTTGTCAAGCTTAGTAGGATTTAATAGACATGTAGGACTTGAAATGATTACTATTCTACTATAAGAATTGAGCTCACAGCTATTACACATATAGTATAAACATTCATGAATACTTGCTGTTCATTAGCACCTTGCAATTTTAGTTATGTCGAGGAAGACAAAACAACCATTTCAATGAAATAATTCCTAATACAGGTGCTGATCCTGCACAGATACTGACAAGAAGTCTTCATTTACTTTGTAGACGATTCTTAAGGTAGCGTATTCATACAATACTATTATAGTTATAAAAGCCCATATGCATAAGACTTTGACTAAAGCTCACCTTATATGAAATCAGTCCCTGCTCTGGGTACGCCCTAGTAGGATGTGCAGAGCAGCAGGTTTTGAGGGCAAAATAGGAGTCTCCTGGCCCCAGGAACTGAAAGCAGAGATAAAAAGGGGGAAAATCAAGGTTTTCAACATACTGCTGAAGAGATCTTAATCTCTTCACAGCCCAGTAATGACTTGTGCAGTGAAGGCTTAGCTCACATCTGCCAGGACAGTTCCTCATCAGGCCATCCTGGTCTGTGCATATGATATTTAGGTCATCTGCCGACACACCACAGCCAGCTGGGAAGGGAAAAGGCGCTGGCCTCATGACATCCACCAGAACATCCACTTGGCTGTCAAGTTCCTTCTTTTCATTACAAGGCTGACATTACGTCGCAAGGACAAGACAAAACAGCATGTAGTTCTGATCATCTACCCCACTCCCATGTGGTCTGTTAAAAAATGAAATAGATATGTTTCAGAACTATGTAAAAGCCAAGGTTCTAAAGTCTGGATTCCTATGACGGACTAGAATGAATGTTTTGATCAACAACTTCTATTTCAGTTCTTATACTTAAAAATTCCATTGGTTACACAAATGCAGAATGTACAAGACAGCAATCAGTACAGTTCAATGCAATAAACATAAAATAAAAGACCTCAAAATACAAGCATCCCTGCAAATGTATTGATTTTACAGTAAAAGAAAAAAGGTAGGGCATTTGCTGGGACTAAATAACGAATACTGGAAGCAGAAAACCCTCGCCTCTCTCCTTTCCCCATTTTATCCAGTTCTGTGTTGACCATTACTGTGAACTCTTCATTATGGTCACTCTGTCTTATCCAGGTGATTGGCAAGTGTTCTGTTCTTTCACAGGAGAAAGATCTTCATGAAAAAAGAGAACGTTCAGTGTTATGTACAAAACAAGGACAACTCTTGTCATTTCTTTCAACGTTCTCCCACCATCAAAAGAAACCATTAAGATAAATAACATAAATCTCTGTTTAGTTTATTTTCTCTTTCTTTACAGAAAGTAAAGTAAAATATAGTGCAGGAGTAAAATATACTCTTTGGGTTTCTTTTTCTGTTTCATTGTAAAGAGAAATTGCCCATGGTCCAAACTGGGGTGTAGATAAGTTAGGATAAGGATTCAAATTTCAGAGAAATGAATTAGAATTTAAAATGAATTAGAGGTAAGCTAACATATGTCATTCTCCCAGTATGGTTTAAAATGGCAAAAAATTTTCCTGTGATCACTTTGGAGGTGTAACTTGTCATTCGTGTCTGGTTTCAGCACACTGTAATTAGATTATGAAATCACTCCTTGCTGATACAGATTTATAAAGGGTATATATTCCAGACTTGGGGATTGAATGGCTTTTTGAAGGCTCATGAATATGGATTAGTGCTAAATGTTCTAGAATCTAGGAGTTAGATGTATTCTTTGTCCACCATATTAGGCAAAAAGTGATTAGCTTTCATACGAGGAGGTAGGCAATAAGAGAAGATTTGGTGGTCACCTCACAGGAAAAAGGCAGAACCTAAGAGGAAGGAACAGGGCAGAAGTACATTTAAAGGGTAAATGTTAAATGGGGGGAATTTTAGTAGAAGACGACAGCATGAAATGAACAGAAGGTCTACAATCCTCTTGGTGCATGCTACCAGAAAAAATTGGAGTTACGCCCAGGAATCCTGAATCTTCCCCANAAAAAAAAAAAAAAATCCTGGAGAAGAATACAATATGTGATCAGGAAATTAAAACTGTATCAATACATATACATACAAGTTGGCAATATACGTTTATGCATTTTGTTTATATTTCAGCTTTCTTGAGAGGAAATAAGGAAAGATAACAAAAATATAAGAAATAAATGATTTACAGAAGTTTCTCTTCTCTGTAATCAATGCAAAAATAAAGGGATACCTGATTATAATATTGTGAGAAAATTTCTATTTACCTTGGTCCTAGACTGCAGAAATTGTTTCTACAGGATATTGCCGAGGCCAAGGCTTTAGTACCTCCCAAGGAAGGTTGTATTTTTCAATAGATTTTGGAAGAATACACAAACACTACAAGAATGCACAATAAATAAATAAATATTCTTCAAGCAACCCCTGCACATCTTAATTCTTGCTATGTAATTAATATCATCTTTACTTCCTGTAGAACTGCATCTTTCCTTCTTTCTTCCCCTGGGTCTGGGACACTACCAATGGGAAAAAGTTTACTTTCTTATAAATAATTAGACAAATTATTTTTCTATTTGACCAGCTGGTACAACTGGAAAATTTTATGAAAATTGGTGCAATAAGTCAAATCTCAAAACTTCCCTTTCACAGGAATTACTGACCTTTCCTTTTTTATTGATATTTTGAGTTATAACAATAAAAAAAAATCTTATGGAATAATGGCAAGACACAGAATAACTTGGTTTGATTCTTATTGCAAATTTTACCTTATTTTTGTAATCTATCAAAGATATAAAAACATTAATCTTTTTAATATTATATCAGTGCATGTTTTGCATAACTGGATATGACATATCATACCCACTGTGTTAATAATTGTTATTCTAATGGTGATTAGTTTTGAAATTCTTATTCTAGCAGATAAATTGGTGATCTAACTGGCCACTTGTCATTGATTTTAGTGTCCAATGATTCCTTATCATGAGCAGTATAAAAAACGTACCACAAGAAAATAATAATTTTAAACCAAAAGAATGAATCCTTATAACTTCTTTATGTCATTACTGATTTCTTTAAAATAAAATTTTAGCAAAATTAATCTGTGTTGGTGAATCAACAATTTCTAATTAGAAAATTGTTCCACTGCCCAGTTCAGTTTCAGTTGCCAAGTTACAAATATAATATACTAAAGTAATTTCAGCTGTTGCAAAAACAGTATTGAAGATAAATTTTGATTGGAAGTTTTTAATTAACGATAGGAGTAATAAAAGTCCACATTCTCAATGAAATTGTATAACATAGCCATGTAATTCCAAGATAACTTTGATGATTTTTTTTTATCCAGACCTTTTTCTTCTGTAGGCAAAGTTATTTTCTTTACGTGGACTGATAACTATTGGAATACAAATTGTAATATCACAGTTAATAAAACTAGTAGGACTCTACACATCTGTTAGTGAAGGCTTTACTGTAACTGTCACTGCAGTCCCCAACTTGGAACATTTTTGTGCAAATGAGTGACAGTTAACCATCCTGTCAAAGGACAGACAACTGAATAACCCTTTGTCATAAGTCTTCCAAATGTAACTTTGAATAATGATTATTTATAGAGAAATTTGAGCCAAAACGGATCCTGAAAAACATTAGAGATACAGAGTTATCACAGCAAAAGGGATAACCATGGCTGCTACAGTGCTCATTAATTTAAATTAATGTTCTAATTTAGATTGCAAAGCACCTAAGACAGAGATAGATGTATGATAAAGTATAACAAAGGTAATGCTTTAGTATTGTTATGTACAGGGTATCACAGACACATTTTATGAGAACAAATGTGAGTGGTTAGTGATATGGGAATTTGGGAAAGGAAATCCCTGAAATTAACACCAATTCTTGCAGTCTCAGCTACTCTCATCTTCCCAAAAGAGATCATACTTGAAGCTTTCTGTTTTTTCTCTGCCTTTTGTCAAATCAAGATTTTTGTTGTTTTGCATGGCTTTGAAATAAATAAAAAAAAAAAGTTATCAAGGTTTTTATTGATCTAGTAGCATCTGCTACAAACCATAATAAGAAAGCTGAACCTAGCAGACCGCAGCTTACTAATTGTAGTATGTTGCCTAATTAATGTATGTCAGGTTAGACTGCACAAACACTTTTTTTGTTTGTTTGTTTAAATGGTGTCATCATGGCTTATTAAAAAAAAAATACATATTCTTCTTCCAGTTTAGTAAGGTACAATCCACATATAAAGATATTAAAAATATATTTGATGTCACATATTAGCAACTAATTCTCTCATCCTCCACCACCCAAACCAGATGGAACAGAAATTCTCTCACACCAGTATTCAACAATATGAATCCCCAGATGTGTATATCATCCATTCAGAGATTCATTCAGTTGTTACCTGACAGGAGAAAATTCATTCTTTATTACTTACCAACATTAACATAAGTAGAGCTCCTTCTGAAAGATACAGACTATGCATCTCTCTATTCCTTTCTTTCTTCTTCTGTTTCCAGTGATCTACTACTTAACGCATCATGTTCCTCATTTGCATTGCCAAGCTTAGCTTTTTTCCCAGGTCTTATTATTTAATAAGGTTGAAATTGTTCTCCACCTCACTTCATAAATTTGTTTGAGAAATGTCATAATATTAATCTTTCCTACAATATTCTACATCAGTAGCTTGTATTAACATCTCGGAATGAACTGGGCTGATTTTGCATCTCCTGTGGAAATCACATACACTCGAGGTATTTCTTATACCACTGTGTAGGTCCACTGACCTTAATGCAGATACATTAAGATTTACATCATTGCTATATCTCTGGGTCCCACAAAGAAGCAACATCAGGGGATTAATTATAGGGAAGAAGTAGACTGTTAATAAACATGGAGTTAAGCAAGCTTATGTTGTTAAGACTCAGATGAGTCAGTCTCCTTGAGCAAAAAGGTTAAAAAGTATTAATGTGATTCCTCTCCTTTTGATGTTACAACCTCTTCCTTTTTTTTTTATGTATACACACTTCTTTCTTACATTCTCCATTTCATTTCCTTTAAAACACAAAAAAGAAAAAGAAAAAGAAACTAGAAGCTCTTAAATTTCCTTTGTCATGTACACACAGTTTTTACAGTAATTGTTGTTAATAGCTATTTTTTAGTGCTGAACTAGTACAAGGAGATGTCTTGTTTGTAATGTTTCTGTTTTTAAACATTACAGGTACTGGAGATAGTTATTGACAAGAAGAACAGGAATTAAATTGTTCTGTTAATAGGCTTAAATTAAGCATGATAGGATAAAATGGGCACAGGACTCTTCTTAGAAAGACATTTTTTATTGTGCTTCAGTCTTTACCAAAAACAGTTCTCACCAGAAAACAAGGTCTATGCAAAGGTGAGGACAAGTAGAAGGAATTGTATTATGGAATTAAAAAGTCCTGCAATGTAGGAGTTCTTAAGATGACCCTTTACTCTGCATGCTAGGTTTATCATGTTATTTATGTTATGCTATTTATGATGTTAAAGAGAGATCCAAAAGGATCCTGTCACTGAGCTACATAATAGCACTTACACTTATAGTTTCTGATGATATGGACTTGTTTCACAGTCCTAATTGCCATACATAAAGACCTCAAATGCATTGCTTCCTGAAGACTGGTGGTTAAAACCAACAGGACGAGTGAGGGTGAGTCAATGAGCTTCTTGTGAAGAAGCCATTGCATGATGTCTCTTCCATCCTCAGTCCTTTAATCCTTCTTAATTCGCCTGTTGTACCAAAGTCTTACTGGAGTTTCAAGGTCCTGTTTTAGTGTTGCCAATAATCTGCATCGAAGGGAGGACCTATAGAAATATATAAAAATTCCCCAAGCTTGTCCAGCAAATGCCACCCTTCATTTCCCAGTGTTGTATTTGAATCATCCTTCCTTTCCCTCATCCCTCATCACGGGACCAGAGACTTGGGTTACAACAGGGTCCTGGACCTTTATGCTTTTCCTTATTGCAAGCAAATAAAATATTGTCATTCAGGGTATGCCATTATCCATTGCACCATAACACACAAGCACAATGGGTAATGAACAGGGTTCTGTTTAACAGGTACAACTGAGTTATAGGTAAGATACTAAGTATGTCTTATTTATGTAATTGAATTCTGCATTTATAGTTTAGAATAAATATTTCCAGACTTACATGCAGTTTTCTTCCAGTTCATAAAAACACCAAGTCTGTTTTTGTGGCTGAGTAACACCTAATCATCCGAGTTTTACATAGAGCAGCTGTGAAGTCTAATGCTGTGTAATACTTCGTGAAAACTTGGGTGAACACACAACCATGCTTGCACAAAAAGTTAAGTAGAGGACCAGGAGTGTTGTACCTGCTGTGTTTGACAGATATAGCTAACGTTGCCACAGCATATTCTCAGACCCAACAGTGTGAGCTCGCAACCCCAAAGAGAACAGAACAGAACCTGGTAGTGCTCTTTATGTTCCACATAATTCAGTGTAACTTTAAGCTTCATCACAAGGCACAATTTTCTTCTGTTCTTCTGCTCCCAGCTGCAGGTTGTGTGGGATTTAATAGCTGTTCAGCTGTGAGGTGAGTCAGTTGAGCTTGATGTTTGAACACCAAACCTATTTTTGGTTGATTGTTTCTTCATCCTAATCAGTGAGTTGAAGTAACTCATTGCACAACTGCTAAATATAGTGCCAGAGAAGTGGCTAAAACATGCACGTGCGGAAGAGGGATTGGAAGGGGGTTAGAAGAAGCCTGCCTCTGGAGTGTGGCAGATTTAGCATAACACAAACCTACCTACAGAGTGGTGTTCATCAGTTGCTAACCTGTGCAGTGCAGAGCCAAAGCCCTGCAGCACTTTGTATCTGCTTGTCCTCTTATGCCTGTCCCTGTACTGCCTGTGAATTCTCTGGACAGCCATCTTTTCTTTCCATTTCACTGATTTCCCAGTTTCTCCAGCAAAATTCAGCCACCAGCTCAGATCGACCACCATCATTCAAAATCTACGTTCATAAGCAGCTTATGGTATGTCACGTTATGTTTGTCACTCAGAAACTTAATGGTGAGTCACCATTGTAGAGCCTGGCATGTTGGCTGTTAGATAATTTCCCTTTCGTGCTAGCAAAGAGACCCCAGTGATAAGAAGCTAAATTAATTATTTGCATAATTCTGTCTGTCAATGACCTGAAAAACAGAGTCGGTACTTTTTTTTTTGCAATCTTTACATTTTCTTTCCCTTTGTAGCTGTTTTGCTGTCTTGCACAGTTTTTTTACTTGATATTTAACTCCCATGTGGGGTGGATCTTAGTTCTATGCTAAAACTTGAAGTTGTGGTCTTAAAGAAGAGGATGAAGCCAGAACAGTTAAACCAGAAAGAGATTTCTTATGACAGGCTGTGTAAAACACTTTCCTTTTTTTTTTTTTTTCATGCCTTTGCTATTTATCAACCAATTAACCTTAATGAAAAGGGGATACTTAGCTAAAGATGCACATGCCTTACTATTGCAAATAATAAGAGCAATTAACTACAGTCCTTTGATATCTATAAAATATACTACACAAGTAATAAGGTTCACATTTTTAGAGGTATTTAGGCATCTAGACATGCAAAATTGTCATTCAGGAGGATAGTTTGTAAGTTCTGAGGCTGTAAACTTTCTTTGATTTAAGTGGTCGTTAAGCACTGCCTGAATTCTTTATTTCCACTTTAGCAGTCAAATGAAAAATTTCATGGGAAAACAGGTTCAAATCAAACTGAATTTTAGAATAAAAAATCAATTTCAATAAATATTTTTATAATACCTTTGTACTTCTGGCACTTGGAAGAAAGGGAGGGAAGAGGGAACAGGAGACACCTCTTTCTATGTAAAATCCCAATGATCTGAGCATTATTCAGAGTGTGAAAAGCTTAACCACCGTTCCCACATGAGGGGGAGGTATTTGTGTGCACAACTCCACAGCGGCCCAAATTTCTCATCATTGTAAATCTTTCAAAAATTCTTTTTCCTCAGTTCCTCCTTTTGGATCTTTTACAGTTAATGTGGAACATGTTAAATTACCAGAGCCAAAGATCAAGATTATTCCCTAGCGCAGAGATCAAGGCTCACGCCTAGTGAGAGAAATGCCTGAATTCTCATCCCTTCTGGATGATAATTTGTGCAAAGAACTGCGTCAACCAGAGGCTGAAATTTTTCACCCTTCTCTTTTTTCAAACACTAGCCTGCTCCTCCAGACCCATCTTCTGGGATGATGGGGATAGAGATTTCTCAGATCTCTACATACAGAGGTAGAAAGAGATTTGAGATTTTCCACAGCCCAGGCCAGTCTTTTAATCATGAAATGTCAGTCAGAATGGAATGTTAGTACCTCATCTATTGCATTTTGTAAAGCTAGCCCTCCATTTTAAAAAATAAAATAAAA
>VZSF01003150.1:518963-580639 GCA_013398295.1 Chionis minor | reverse complement strand
AATAAAATAAAATAAAATAAAATAAAATAAAATAAAATAAAATAAAATAAATCAATCCAATCCTGTTTAACAAGAGTCCCAAAGCAGCTTTAAGTAGTTTAGCTGACAAAACCCATTTCTCTCTGGAGGTAAGGTAAAGGTCTTATTTCTCTGTCTCTAAACATAGAAAGATCACAAATGTTACTGCAAAGCAAAAATCCAGTTGGTACAAAATTTGAAAGCACTGCATTCCGTTTCAGCTAATTTGCCTGCAGCTCAGCAGCACAACTCAGGAATAAAGCAAACCCAGAGGAGACCTGCCACCTTGCACAAACTGTCCTTTTCCTGTTGGCTTCAAGGTCTAGTTTTTTGATTTCTGTAATCTTTACAAAAAATTTACCTCTGATTCCATGAACTAATTGCTAATAGGTAACAGCTGATTTTTCCCCAAGTCACATAAAGAACTAAGACAAGAAAAAGACTGAAGCTTTCAGAGAACAGGAAAAAAGAAAGAAAAAAAAAGAAAAAGCCAAGATAAGACAAGGCGGATATAGCAAGGTGAGGCAGGAGAACTTTCCCTCATCCACTTGTATCAAACCTCTTAATTCTTTCACAGCACCTGGAGCTTTCTTCTTGCAGCAATCCCTGCAAGAACTGGTGAGTTCCAATTTACTATTTTTTTCCTATTGGTAAGGTTTTTACTGTCATATTAGCTAGGTATTACATACTTCATGCTTAGGTATTTTGACAAAGCCTCCTTGGCTTTCACCTCCATTTTTGAACACCCAACCACCTGTAATAATCAGACTCTCTGGGGCTCAGGTGACCAGTAATTCACTTGAAACCCTAACCAAAGCCTGGAAGATTATATATGAAATTCTTAATATTTCTGAGGTAGCAAAATAAGAAGAAAATTGTTCTGACTTTTTGTATACATCAGAAGTAAGCAAAGGAAAAATGAGATATGTATAAATAGTGTACGGTGTGAAGTTGTTGCCAACAGCAGGGAGGGCAAATGACCTAGAAAGGTTAGACATATAACCAGAAAACCTCAAAATTAAATGTCATGGGGAAATGCAAGCTAATAAATGCAGAAGGAGAGGAAAATAATAACAGAACACACATTCAATAGAAAGAGAAAATCGAGGCTAGTAGTGTTAAAAGTGACTTTCTGGAGACAGAAATTAGGCAGTAAGACCTGAAATTGCAATGTGATATGACAGCAAAAACCAATAAAATTTTGGCTCTCTGATGTACAGCTACTCTTTAATGGGGCACAGATGTGATAATCCAGCTCTGTACACTGCTGTAAAAACTGTGTAGGCAGCCTTTCCCTCAAAAAAAAAAAAAAAAAAAAAAAAAAGAAAAAAAAAAAGGTNGGAAAAAGAAAGAGTTTTTTAAATAAAGATTTTAAAGCAGGTTTGATATATGTTATAAAGACAGATATGCACAATGACTACAAATAACCTGTCGTTCCTGAAGAATGGTACAGAAAAATACAAAAGCTTTTGCGGACAGCAAAAAGACAAGAGACTGCTAGACCAAAATTTCAGGCAGCTAGAAGAATTTTGTTTCAGTTCATACTACCATTGGACCATGTACATTTAGAATAACCTGGATGATGAGCCTTAGCCTCAAGAAATTCTTTGGGGTTCCTGATAGTCCAGGAAGCAGCATGAGCGATTGTATGTTGCTCTGAAACATCATATCGGAATCACTTTTAAGAACTCCCTTTCTTGAATTTATTGAAATGTACAAATAATCTATATCCCACTGGCTTTATTTCATGGGTCCTAGTTCTCGTGTGGGAGGACAAAGCAAACAGATGATCCTTATACATGATCTTTGTGCTATTCATGACACTGTAGAGCTCAGTGGAGCTCCCTAAATCATGTCCTTTTGATGATGAAGACTGAAAGATCACTCAGGCATTGCTTGTGTGACCATGAAACTTTTACTCATCTTTGCTTCCCTTCTCCAAATATTTCCCAGTTCTAATATATCAGTTTTTGACGTGAAGGAAGCATAACATCCGTGCAGCGTTCAATGTGGGGTAAACCACAATTTTATGTAACTAGCGTCTGTTTTGCTCTCTATTCCTTTCTCTGTGAGTCTTTTCTGTTTATTTTTATTGATGCTGGATGGATGTATTCAAGGAATTATTTATCTCAGCCCCAAGGTCTTCTTCCCCAGTGTCTGGAGTGAGTTCAGAGTCTATAATTTTATATGGGAAGCTATAATTGCTTATTCACATACATTGTTTTACATTTGCCTACCTTTATTTTATGTCATTTTCTTACCCAGCCACTAAAACTTGTAAAGCCCTTCTGCAGTTTGTCACAATGGACTTGATCCTTTTTACCTTGAAGAACTCTGTATCATCAGCAAACTTTGTCACAACACGTCCACTTATCCAGGTCACTTATGAATATGTTAAATAACAGGTCCAATAACAACACCCTGTGCAACGTCACTGCTGACCTTCCTCCATGGAGAGGGCTGGTCACTTACTTAACCCTGCTTAGTCTTCCAGAGCTTATGATCCTTTCAATTGTCTTCATGTCATTTGAAAGCAAGTTTCAGGTTTTAGGGTTTTTTGTTAATACCTGCTTAATTCTGGAAAGATCTCCTTTAACTTTGCTGCTTAGCCATTCCTACTTTTTCTCAAATCCATTGCAATAAGTGGTGCACATGGGCACTGTGCTTTCCATACAGTCTCTCTCAAAGGTTTCTATGTCACCTGCTAAGTTTTAGTTGTCTTATCTACCTTTTTTAGCTTCTTTTTAACAAAATTCCTCATTTTTATATAGATCTTTTTTTTGAAGTTTAGTACAACTGCAGTGATTTTTTTTTAATTTTTTTTTTTTTTTGCCTTTGTTGTTTATATCAGGAGTCCTGGCTGTCCTGAAATACATTTTTGGCATTCCAAAAAATATTTTGATTGTTATGAGGGGAAAAAAAGCTTTTAATTACCTGCCTGCAAGAGCTCAGGGAGAAGTGGCAATGACAGACCTCAGCAGTCTAACTAGGGAAGGAATGAAGGGGGGTTAAAAAGTACACAAACACACACAGCCCACAAAGACGAGCAGATGGATGGAGATACCTGCAACACCCTGTGGATCAAAGGAGAAGCAGAGCAGGACTTCCTACCCTTCAAATATTGAGGTTGGAAACAAAACTATTGTGTGACTATTGCGTATAAAAAAGAGAGAAAAGGTCCTGTTGAAAGGAGTCCCCGAGGGTTCTGTTGCCCCACAGAAGCCACACCTTTTTTCATTCAGTCCTACCTCTGCCCCAGAGAAGCAGCCAATTTTTCAACATGTCAAGTCCACATCCTTTTGATGTTGATCAATATCCATCTGTTGTCTGTCTTATCCTTAGATTATCAACCCTTTTATCAGGGATAGCTTTTCTTTTTATTATTTTTATTATTATTTTTAATTTTATATTTCCCCTGTAAGGATCCAGGCCATGACTGAAGTTAGCAGGCACTATTATACTAATACAAATATTCCTAAAATGGGACAGAGGTGTGGGCCCTGAATGTTCTCTGGAATGTTCTTTGAAATACACGTTTTTTGCTTTTATCCTTTCTTCAGAGAAGAGGATCCGTACATAATGTAAGTCAATTTTTCACTATAGGGAAAATCTTGACTCCGTACCACCTGTATCTCCCCACAAAGTCCTTAGTAATAGCTTTCACTTGAACAAAAGGGGAACAAATGTAATTAAAAGCTGTATTACTATAATACACAATCGTGGCACTAGGTTTTATTCCTTACAATTTTTGTAAGCCAAAATCATTTATGCTCCAGATGTGTTCCCTTTCAGAAAAATGTAACGGGCTCCAATTCCATCTGTTCCTGTTACTGTGGATGTAAAACCCATTTTAGTGATGAAAACAGCCCAAAATAAAAAGCAGAATATAGAGTACTAAAAAAAAAAAAAATGTTTGGCCTTAAAGGAACTGTCTCTTTTTTGAAAACCTCATACTGAGCAAACAAAAGCAAAAGTATCTGTTTATGTAATATTTATCACTCAAATCAGTAATGTTGCAATGATCAAAGAAAATATATTTACCAGTAAGGCGCTGGGTATAGATGTTGTTGGAGTTTGAAAGCAGAAACTGTAAAATATTGAATCCTGAATACAATTTTAATACATTAGACTCTTTTGACAACAGCTCTACCCTGTTATAATTCTAGTAGAAATGAAAATATTAACGTAAGGACCAAAAGAATAACTTCTGAAAGAATATTTTTTTTTAAAAAAAGAGGAGATATGGCGCTGCAATATTAAGCTTTCATGAAAATTCAGCAATTCCTGTGCTGTGACAAAACAACAACAAAAAAAAATCTTTTCTTTGAACTTTTGCTTTCATTTTATGCAATCAAAATGTATCAACATTTAGTAAAGAACAAGGAACTCTTTCTGAAGGACACATTCAGTTTCTGACTCATCGTGGCAGATAACCCTCAACCAACACTTGATTTAGTTTTTTTCTCTGCTTCAAACATCTTTTCTAGAGAAGGTAAGTGAATGTTCATTTATAGCAGCATTTACATTGTTGGATATGAGGTCTTAATGGTAAAGAAAAGTTAAGGTGTCAAGGGGAAATAGCACGTTTGCCTCTATCTTTAAGTATTTGTCAGGAAGATTTCTCCAAACCTACAGTTCTGATTTTTTTTCATCTAAATTGTTTATAACCTTAAAGTTGGTACTCAGGGAGAGTAAGAGAGGAAGAAGCTGTGGATGAGAACGTGGACTTGCTCTGAATAGTACTTATTGTTCTTTTTTCCCACTAATAAATAGATTTTGTAGAGAATCTGACTATTTTGACTACCTTCACCTCTACTTGAACCCAAATGATAACAGAGAACATCTCCTCTGGATCATTATTTTCAAGCTGACACTGCCCATCTTTCCAGCTCCATGTGATCCAGTCTTTGTGCTTTGTCTTTTCAGAGGTTTTAACTTCATAAATGTAGCAGGATTCTCATGTTTCAACCTTCAAGTTGCTGCTGTTCTGCTTCTCTGAGTTTGGTCATTGAATGGAACAAGCATCACATTCATTTGATAGAGATCAATTAATTTTTTTTTTTCACAGTACATCGATGTCCTACAATCATAACCTTACAGAGCAAATTTGGGGGAAGACTTGACCATCAGGGTCTAGGCCACAAATTGAAAATATTGAGGCAGCTGCAGTAGAAATACCCAGAGGTCCTAAATGTGAATGGATTGTACTTTCTGCAGTTCTAGCAGGAATTACAGGTGCTTACCAGTTGCAAGGCTAAATGACCCAGTATCTCCTCTTCAAACTGATATTTACAGAGGTTGTAGTGAAGCTAGGTGTTAGTTCCTGCAAAGCCCACAACCTAGATCTCAGGATTTTTTTGAATCAGAGAACAACCTATAATCATGACATATCTCTTGCTTTGTTTGTTTGGGTTTTTTTCCTAGTTCCAGTAAGTCAATAATTTACTGCTGAATTTCATTAGCAGCAAACTATGATCTAGTTTTGTTATTACTGCCACTTACGCCACTGAATCAAGACAGCCGGAGCCAGGGATTTGGCCACACTTTGTCTCTTCTCATTTTCATTTCAGAAAAACAGTAAGGATGCTGGTACACTTGTCAAAAAAAGACCCAAGACATGAGCAGGATTTTTACAAAGAGTTCTTGTTCCCTCTGGTGTCCTTGACAGAATCACAAGCAAGCCTGGAGTATCCAAGTTTCAGTGTATCTTTCCCGTAATTCATTGATTCCAGCATTACTGAGAAAGTCATATGACTTCATTCAAAATGCCAGCACAATCCATAGGATTTGAAACAATTTCATCTCCCACTAGAACAGAAATTCAATTAATTTATCCTGGTTTTACATGTTGAATATAACTTTCTCTTTTACCCTAATAATTGTATCTAGATGGTGCCACCCCTCTTTAGAGGAATCAGAGCATTTTTTTTAAGTTTTTGAAAGCACTGCTGTGTCTTATAATTGTCTAAGTCTTAATCCTTCTATTTTTCTTCCCTGTCTTCTAGATAATGCCAGAAATTTGTGTTTGACCATGCATTGGTTTTACAAAGAAGATTCATTTCCTTACACAGTGAGAATGAAATATTCTGATTTCAGTTGATTTCACACCCATTGTTCTTTGGGCAGAAAATCTGTCATTGACTTCATCCACTCTAATTGGATGAAAATGACGGTAATAGCCATAGAACCATAGACATGGTATATCTTTTTATCTTTTCTTTACAATGCTCCTGAGGAGCAGCCTTGCCTTCAGTTTATGGAGGCACCAATACTGAAAATCTAAACACGCTCCCAACATTGCATAGGAAACCTGTGGTATAGCAAGTGCTTTATCCCTTAAATCTTATGCCTGAGTTAGAAACCTAACCGTCTTTTCTATCATAGCACACCCGTGGCATGGCTGAAGAAAATGGTCTGTGATGAAATTTCCAAGCTTACAGCAAAAAAATTTATTGTTAGATATATGTGTGTGTGTGTGTGTATAATTTCAATCTGTTCCTTAAGACCAAGACCATGAGACTCTTAACCTTACTGTAAGTAAACAATGGATAAGCAGGTGAGGCACAATATGTGAGAGAGAGAAAAGCACTATTGGGGCACTCCAGGAGCATGGTCTTACCCCTTCAGAGTGAGGAAAAGATAGAGACAAGCCTATTTGTCCCTCTTTAGCACTTGATGACGTCTCATCCACTGTAATTGTGGTAGATGGCACGAACTTATGGGGAATTCCTTGAAGCTGGCATCAATTCCCCTGTAGTTGATTCCTTTCTTGTGGGAAGGCTTCCCTTCATCTAAGTAAACAAAACCCTTGCACACAGTTTTCAGGGATCTTTATCTGAATACTTCCTAACGTCACAGCACTCACACTGGGGATATGATTACATGCCTTCTGTTTACCTCCCCAGGAATGGCAGGAAGGCACACACTGACTTCTCATCACAGCAATCATGGCATTTTTTCCACACATGCTGCCTTGCCCAGCACCTAGATGGTATGATTGCTGTTTAATATGGCAGCGTACTGTGGACCACTCCCACCGTTGCCTTGGCTAAGGTCTATGAAGGATTCATTCTGCCAACGTTAAAGAAAGCGGCAATCTCAGTCTCACAGATAGGGCTCTGTTATCTCTAATCTCTATCACAGCAGTTAACCTAACTATCAGATTTCTGGTTTTTCTCTTTAACAAAAAGAAAAAAAAAATATTAACGGTATCGTGCTGTTAGACTGAACAGAAAAGTTCAATGAAATGTTCAGAGTATACAGTTTGCTCTTCCAGCTCTTGCTGTTTCAAAAATAAAATTTGTTTTCAAGTATGACTTATGTTTAATGTGATGTTAAGCCTAACATTGTTTCTAAGTGTCGGCTTGGCAAAACCATACAAACTTTTAAAATTAAAGGAGTGGAACTTAGCAGGTCAGAACAAAAAGCCTAGCGTATTTATTTGTAAATACACCTTTTTTGTATGATTTCCCATGGCTAGATTTCCCATGCTCAATCATCAAGATGGAGCAGCACTTGTTATTCTGTTATGTTGTTATTTCCTGTTATTCCATAATGCTCCAAGTCTAATGAAGAGTCCTGAGCATCCTTCTGCAGTTTGGTTTCCATGTTTCCGCGCTGTACTCACAGCAGGTCTTCAAAAGCCTGTGGCCATCACTGGCTTGTCTACAGCTCCTGCTGTTGTTATTGCACACATAGCTGGAACCACAGGTTTTGGGAGAAGCTGCAGCCAAACAAACCAAATGCAGACTTTGCATGAAGGTACCCTGAAGTGCAATGTCTGATGTGTTACTGCTTCACATTGTCTGCTGAGGCACTGAGAACAGCTATCTGCATTTATCCAGGATGCAGGAACACAGTAATAGGTATTATTGTGTGATTTGGTATACTACTTACATAGAACTTGTTCAGCATAACTTGCTTAGCGTTTAGTAGCTAAATTTGCTGAAGCCTCAGACTGCAAGCTGTGAACTTTCACCTAGATATGCTGAACTTTTACTTAGTAAAAGGCAGCAGAGACGGTTCAAGCCAGAAGATAAGGAAGTTACCTTCATTATCAGAAGCTGCGATTTTGGAGATAAGAAAAGAATTAACTCACCTAGAGACAATGAAAGGACCCAGTGAAGAACAGGAAGACCCCAGACCCTAACATTGCCATTGGTCTGAGCTGTCACGAGGGGTGGGGAATTTAGATTTTAACGGTATAATTGCCCAGGGATTTCTTTGTTCACAGTCCCTCTTCAAAGGCACCCAGCTTGTGCTGTTGTGTTATTAATAAAAAGGACTTTATAGAAGAATCTCTTTTCGGCTTGTTGATTCAGTGGAAACCTAGAGTCAAACCCTGTTATGGTGGCTGGTATGAGTAATTTCCATAAGAGTATCATATTAAGTGCAGATACACTGTTATTTGGCTATTTTTTTTAAAAACACAGACACACTCATGGTTTGTTTGCTTTTTTTAAAACTACTTAGTTTTTCTTTTCATTTCTTTTTTGTGTTTCCATGAGTTTATTAAAAGTTGCTTACTCATCTGTAAAACTAATTTTTATTTATTATATGAATTTTCAATGCCTTGAGATAACTAACACAAGAGCATCCAGGCAAATTCTGAAGCAATTTTTACTTATAGAGTTTCTTGTTTTTTCACATGGTTATTTATGGTTTCAATTTATTTATTTCTTCTCCTATAGCACTTTCAACAAGTAAAATCCCAGTCCTAAAATGTTGTTAAATGAAAGAACTGGCAGACTAAGAAGGCTGAGAATCTGAAAAATGCAAACACAGTCAGTAGCATTTAGCTAATGTCTTCAAAAAGAGAATCACAAAGCAATGAAGAAAGAATGTACTTACTGGACCATTCTTTGAAAGGGACCTCAGTACCCTCTTAGCCAGCAAGCTCTGCCAATGCATAGAAAAGAGTTTTAAGAATGTATCATAATGCATATATACAAAGGAATAAGTGGTCTTTTAATGACCTACGGTGGTGACAAAATACTTCATCCTCCTGCCTAAGCTCCAACTCAGCTTTAGCAGTCTGCTGCATTGGAGAGTATCATCAAAGCTTCAGACATTTCATGATGCACACTGAGGAAGCTGAGGAAGTAGTGGTCTTTTGAAAATCACATTCCCTCCTGATAGCTGATATCCAAAAAGGGAACATTTTATAAAAGCCTGAACAGGGACTAGAATAAGGCATGGAGTTTAAAAAAAAAAAAAAATAAAACAACGCTTCTATCTTTTTACCCTCCAAAAATGTAAGTTAAGATTGAATAAAACTTGTCATGAGTCACAAATTTTAGTGATGTGAAATTTTTACAAAGGACACACTTGAATTTCTTTTTTTAAGAGAAAATTTAATTTTAAAACTGAGTTCATTCACTGTAAATGATAGAAAAAAACATTTTTAAAAAAGAACAAGGGATTCTTTGAGTTTTGATGAGTTAAACCAAAAAAAAAATAATAATCTGGGGTTAAGTAGAAATAAATTTGAATATTTCAGTATGTTTCCCATCTCTGTCTCTCATAATCACTGAAGATAAGTGAGCTCAGTAATTTTTGTGCTGTATAGATTATGCCTTCATCTTTTCTCTCCCTTTTTTATTTTCCTTCTGTTTTACTACATTTCTTCCAGATTTGACCCTTTTGCTGATTTTTCTGCCTCCCTATGCTCTTTCTCCTTTTCCTGTGCAAATAGAAACTAAGCAATGCCTCACTCCAACTTTTTGAACTCTCAGCTCAATCTAGGCAAGATACGAGAAAAGATAAGCCCTCCACCCCTCTTCAAGCACTGCATTGCTGCTGCAGCAAAATTACATTGTGTGACTGAGATTGGTAAAAAGCAGTTAACACTGGAAAAAGAAGTTTATGAATAATAACACAGACACAATAACATTGTGCTGACAGATCCTGATTGACAGAAAGAGACAGGTCTTCCGATTAAGAGAAAACATGAAAGCTAGGGAGGATTACAGTGGTAATAATACCATAAAACTCAGCTTCTGGCCCTTTGCATTTTAGAGATGATAAAGTTCTGCGACTTTTTTTTTTAATATATATATATTTCAGAGTTGAAACACTTAATCTAATTAACTGCTTACCCTCAAAGGAACTCACTTAACATTTGTATTAGTTTTTTCACTCCATTTTCACCTGCTTTTCTGGAGTATCAGGAGATCCAAGGAAGAAGCAAAGGACAAGAAAGCCAGTTAATCCCTTGATAGTCTTCCAGCATCAAAGCAGGATTTCATTAAAAAAAAAAAGTAACAGGACAAAATTTAAACCTGGACCAGTGCAAAATGCTTTAAGTAGACATATATACATGTATATACACATATAGATAAATGAGCATCATGTCTCTGATCAGTTATATGCTTAATTTGCATGTAAATTGTCTTCGTGTACTCATGTCTACTGATGATAGGCATAGTTAGCTGCTGAAAAGGTGCCATTTTTCCACTTCCTAAATGAAACATTTTGATTTTTTTATGTTGAAGCAGCACTTCATTCCTAAATTGAGCTAATTTTAGATAACCAATTGACAAATCAGATGCCCTCTGCACTCTATTGACAAATCGCATTCACACCTGCCCACATTTTATGCACAGTATTATATTTGTCAATGTAAATGAGTTGTTGCGTTATATTAAATAGTGTCTTTAGGCTTGTTATAGACACACTGGGATCCACTCTTCACTCTATCCACACCAAAAAGTGCATGTTATTCCTCTCTCCCTTAGTTTCCCCTTTCCCTATTCAGAATATGCTCCTGAGAGCACAGATTAACTCTCAATACTTTTCTGAATATAAAATGGTTAATTTTCAGCTGACACACTACTTCCTGATCTCCTCAGTATATTTTGATATCTTTGAATATTCTGGATATCCTCAAATATTCTGAATCTCCAAAATACAGCTACTGACAACTGGGCTTCAAATACTTATTCCATAAATCAAAACAATAACATAGGCAAAGGGCTTGCCATAAATACATTTATCTCTGCTTCCCTCCTTCTTCAACAAAAGATGAGGGGCCACAAGATTGTCTTTGTGCTGTGCTCAGAGTGCCAATAAATCTAGGTTACGCAGTTCCAGCTGGTGTCTGAATTACAAACCTGAAAACGCCCCTCCAACAGCTGCATCTTGTTAGTACTGATGGAGCACCAACATTTCCTTGATCTTAGCTGGCCCCTCATACAACTACAGCTGAGGATCTCTCCTGCTGTGATGCTTTTATTTGCACTTGCAGAACACTCGTGAGGTACAGTGCTCTACTTTTCTGCAGAGGATCTAAAGAATTAGAAAGATTAGTTTGAAACCTGTCTTGCAGAGTGTGATCTGTTTGCCCTGTGTTAGTGCTTGGTAATTCCCAACACCCAAGTTTTGCCCTCAAATTGTTTCTGAGCACATTTGAAGCTTATGGCAGATTTAATGGCACCCCAGAAGGTACCCAGGAAACAGTCTAAAGGCCAAAATCAGGAGCTGCTCACTGCAGGTGATGCAGTAGGTCACCTAGAGTGCAGCCACTCCATCCCTGATACAGGAGGTGGGCTCTGGGCCTGATCCATCCAACATCCCATGAAGGGTCCTAAGGAGGGAGAACATGAGACAATACAAACTTTCAAAGCTCTTGGCACACTTTTCATTAGCAAATCCTTACGTATTTTTATTATTCATAAGATTAAATCAGAAGAAAACAAAGCCAGGAGCAGAACAGTTTTGTTTCTGCATAAAGAAATATCCAGACCACAAGACTAGAGTCTTTTATCTCCTGTACTTCTGCATCACAGAGTTCCTCATGGCTAGCTGCAATTCTTCAACATAAAAGACCATAAAGGGTGTCTCAGATAAAACCCCATGATGAGGAAACACTCTTGGGATATGGAACTTTAGATTCAAATCCCCTTCACTGTGAAGGGCCTACACCTTTCTCTTCCTGGGCAAATGCCCAGGGTCATTGTCATATGTGAGAACAAATGGTCCATCGGTATCCAGATAATGTCAGTATTCCTTGACAAGAGATAAGCAGAAATTGACCACAGGACACTATAAAGGCTTTTTCAATGTGCTAGAGGAAGTTTAATTGCACTTCAGACCACAGGATTTATGACACTTTGTTTAGGACTGAGGAGACTGAGCTCAAAGCAGAGAATATGTTCCTCATGAAAGAATAAGTCATATTGGAAATGTTTTCTAAGACATAAATACTTCACAGACTTTTTTCCTAAAACAAACACGGTTCACATTTGCTTTTAAAGTGTGCCTGGTGTCACCAGAGCTGTGAGACCTTCATAGCTGGTACTGACCTGGAGACAAAAACATCGTTCTCCAGACACAGAAAGGAGCTTGGACCTCTCATTGCATGACTGAATGAAGACCTCCCAGGTAGAGAGACAAAGGATAGAGACAAGACCTGACCCTGCAAAGATCAGAGAGCTTTTAAAATACACATGGCACAGCCATATGAGTCTGCATGGGATATCTAAGGTACTCCTATTTGAGGCAATGCGGCAGTGCTGTTAAAAAATTCACTTATTTTCCTTAAATATTATCAAAACTTATCTCTCAGATCTCCACCTCAGAGTGGAAAGAAGTGCTTGCCACTCACAGGGGCCTTCCAAGCTTGATTTAATAGATAATTTTCTCTCCCTTTTTCAATCTGGCCAGTGTCAAAGGAGGAAAAAAAGCCCCAAACCCAAATTAATTAAAGTTACCTCCTCCTTGTTGCAACAGGAGTCATCAAACCTAAAGAACACATTTTTGCTCCCTTGTTTGGCTTGCTCCCTTATGGATATTTCAGGCCTGAATTGGCACCAAATAATTGATAGCTACTGGTATGAGTAGAGCTACTGCTTCTGTTCAGGAACTTGAAGTTCCTCCAGGAACTTGTGCTGGATTCCTGGCAATGAATTTGTTATTCAGTGACAAATTCTGGATAAAGGAAAAATGAGCATACAAAATGTTTTTGGAATTTACCTCATTCTGCTCTCCATTGTCATCAAAATATTACTTCATCTGTTTAGGACTATATACTTGTCTTTTTGGGGAGTCAAAGGACCGTAGTGTTTGCTCCCAAATTCAAGGGATTAAACGTGTCAGAATCTTTTAGGGAGGCTGAACATCTTGACTATGAAACACAGTTCAGTATGTTTCACAAGATTAATACAAATATAATTGAACCAGCAGAAGATATGGCAGAAAACTAATGCACAGAATGGCACAGCTGGTAATTTTTACTCTTCTGTGCCTGATCCAATTCTCACTCAAAAGGAGTCTTCCAATTAGTTTAACAGAAGATGTATTGGACCCACAGGGTTGATCCAAATTGCAATGAAGTGCCCAGAAAGCCTTTGCTAATTTCTGTAAGCAGTAGGTAAGCTCCTTATTTAGTATAAATAAAATTGACACTGAAGTGGGTTGATGTGGTGGACAGGATTTCTGTTGGTCTTTGGAGAAAAATGAATTTTATTCCAAATTTCTCTTTCCAGATTGATCAGAGTTACATGAAAACAAGGATCATTATTCAGAGGTCAATGGATCTTGAAGTAAAATCTAGCAAAATTACATTTTTGTCAGAAAGAAAATCCATTTGACAAGTTTGAAAGAGCAAAATGTTCTAATAATTACACAGACTGATGAAAATAAAAATGAAAAGTTCTCAATGAAACTTCCCTCACATACCCATCAGTCTAAAATTAATTAGAGAATCTATGTTTTGCCTTTCTACTTTTTACCTGGGATAACTGAGAATAACAGTCCTTAAGAGAGGATTATGCCAGTTGGAAGTATCAAAGGATGGAAAGCTGGACTCCAATCTCATCTGTGTCTTTGATTCATGAAGCCTTTAGCAAGAATCAGTGTAACAGACTTCAAAGTCTACAGATGTCTATGTGGGTCTATTTGCCTAGATTCTTTTCATAGGCAGTGGAAAGACAGAGGAATTTATGGAACATTGGTCATTTAACCTATTTTTTACATTTGCCTTCAAAAGAGCTGAGTCATATCTCCAAAGTTCTTAATTCTTTCTAATGACTATAAGGACTTCATAGGTAAGCAGGTTAGGTTTAGATAGCCACATCTGTATGTGTAAACCCTATTCAGGGTAGACTCCTTCACCTTTTTTTCTTGTTCAGCTACTCAAGACAAGAATATACTTAGCTGAAAAGAAACTTTGTCTCACTGAACATTACAGAATTAATATTCACATACTCTGTGCTTTGAAATGTCTGCAGAGAGATTCAGTGGAAGTGTTGTTTCTTTCTGCAAGGGACATTCCACAGTTGTTCTCAGTTGTGTCACTTTCATACTGCTAGATTTTAGGCTTTCCTCTAACTTTACTATGTTCTCATCAATGTTTACAAATTCTTAAAGGGGGGGTGCCAGGATGAGGGGGCCAGTCTTTTTTCAGTGGTACCCAGTGATAGGACAAGGGGCAATGGGTAAAAACTCAAATATAGGAAGTTCCATCTGAACATGAGGAGAAACCGCTTTCCTTTGAGTGTGGCAGAGCACTGGCACAGGCTGCCCAGAGAAGTGGTGGAGTCTCTGACTCTGGAGACATTCAAAACCCACTTGGACGCCATCCTGTGCAACCTGCTGTAGGTGGACCTGCTCTGGCAGAGTGATCAGATGATCTCTAGAGGTCCCTTCCAACCTTTAACATTCTGTGATTCTGTGATCAGAGAATTATGAATTATGCCACTTTTCCTCAGGATTGTCATATTGGGGTTGTCCATCTTTGTTTTATTGCTCTCCTGGAACTCTACAGCTGACCTCTGCCCCTAAATTATCTACGAGCTATTGAGAAGTATATAACTTCTCCTGGTCAGTGTATTTGTTCTTTTGCTCCTCTTTCCAGAGTGCTCACATCATCTAAACTCTTCTGCTGATGGAACAGTACTGTGCCATTCATCTTCTCGCCTACCTCTGCCTCCTTTGCCCTATATTGCCCTTGAGTTTTCTTTCCCAAGACTTTATCAGAGTAGTTCCAGCAATCCCCTCCAAAGCATGAGAATGGTAATATATATGAAGAATGCCTCATTAAAGATCAGTTGTATACAGTACAAAGCCACATATGAGGGCATGTGTCTCCTAAAGCATTGCTATTTCTTAGCTCTGGATGTTTGCAGCATGCTAAGTACCCTATATTGTGTCATGAAAAGGTATAGACCACCCCTGCACCACTAAGGTCTGCTTGCTTCCTTCCAGCAAAAGCAGCTAAATCCCTGGTCCCTCTGGCTTTTTACCCATACTCATCTTTACCTTAAGTTTTACAGTAAAATTCTTTGTTGATCATTAAGGTTGAATTAGTGATACTGCCAACAAGTTGGGGATGGCAATAATTTAGATTGTGCATCTGCTTGTGTTATATGTGTGATTAACTGTTATGGTGAAGAAGGAGTTATTCTTATATCTCCTTCCTTATCAAACCATTTTATAGGAACAAAATCTATTTCTTCAGCCTGTTTCACACCACATCAACTTCAGCCTTGCCCGACCACATAATAGATCTTTTCCACTTCTAATTTCTGAGATTTATTTGCTTATGCCTATGGCAAAGGAGGAGCGAAGCATTAAGAACAATATATGACTGTTAAATAGCTGCCTTTCGATGCTAGTCATGTTTGAGCATTTTATTGCTGGATAGTAATAACTTTTTTATGAATGTTTGGAGATAACATATGTCTCATCCCCCTGCTCCTCACGGGATGGAACTGTAAACAAAATATTTTATATGAGTACTAGCTATGAAATTTAAAATAAATCAAGTTCCTCTCTTACCCTGGTTAAACATACCCTTGCTACAGGTTGGTTTCAGGGCCCCAGGATGAAGATCCCAGATCAAATGTCAGTTTCATAGACTACATACCCAGTCCTAGCCTTTATATTGTAAAAATTATACAGCCTTAAAGCTGCTGAGAGTTGTCTGGGGAAGCAGGGCTTTTTAATGCAGGCACAGAAATGTACTCACATATAGCTCTTGCACTGTAGATGGCTTAGAGTGTGGACAAAGAAGCTCTTACTTGTTTGCACCTGCCTGAGTAACCATTTTTGATCAGAATTTTCTGGCCTGGCTGTCAGGTGGCAGAGCAAAGCAAATGCCATCTCAAGGCAATAACAAGATCCCAGTGTAGCCAAAAGATCCTGAACCAAACAACGCTCTTTGAAGTCCAAATTCAGCGTCCCTTGGCTTTAATGGCATCTTAATCAAAACTTAATTTCACTGGTTTTACTTATCCTGAGTTCCCTCTGATCCTGAATTTAGCTCTGTGAAAATGCAGATAGAGACAAAAGCATGATTCACCTCTGCCAGTGCAAACTCTATTTGATTCCTACTTAGAAATACATCTAAATGATTTTGAGTGACCTCTTTCAGCTGGGAAGGTAAGAGGTGACTTTGAGGGCTGCCACACTGGCCCCAAGTCCAAGAAGGAAAGATGTATCTTGATTTAGTTTGTTCAAAGTCAATACTTGAAAGTTCTTGAAGTTTTTGCTGGCTCAGATTCAAACCATTTAACTTTAGGCATGTATCTAAGGAGCTTAATTGCTATAAGTTTCACATATAAGCAATTGATAAAGACAAGTCTGTGGAGGGCAATGAAGACCTGTTGAGATACTAATTGCCTACTGAATGTTCCTATCTGTCTACATTAACTCTACGAGGTTAGTAGAGTGTTGAGACTTTTTATGTAAGCACTTCAAGCTGATGCACAATTCTTTTGTGGGACAATCCTGGCTGCAATATTAGACTTGTTAACAGAGGACATTAGTCAGCATTCAAGCTGCTTCTGTTCTGAGGGAGCAGCAACAAGGAGTAGGATTGAAAAAAACTATAAATTCAAGTAACATTTGAGATATTCCTTCAGAATGCAAGAAAACCGTTTCAGGCTAAATATCTCCTTTCCTCAAAACAGCCTCCCAGGAAGTTCCACAGCCAGGGACTCCTGCACAGAATCCTGAACTGTCAATAGTGGAAGAGCAGGTGGAGTCATAGCATACATATCATCTGAGAATAAGGCCTGCAGAGAAGACTAGGGCAATACACGCCTGCTGCAACTCATATGAAGCTCAGTAGGACAATTTAACATTGATTTTTTTTTTCACTTTTTATATCTTATATTGTGCTATTTCTCCCAAATATGAAATATTCTGCCACTTTTTCATTTTATTTTCATTCTTGCCACGAGCTGTGTGTCTATGCTGAGAGAATCCTTGCTGTCGATTTCTTCAAAAGGATTTCTGTAGCAAAAGAAACATTTCTGTTGTTCCTTACTCCCACTCAGAACATTAACAAGAGCAGGATAATGGATTCTTATGTATATGCAATGCCATTCTTCCTATAAAAATGCACATACAGTACAGTGCTTCTAGCTTGCTAACAGCTACAAACTGTTTTTATATTGATATCCTAATACATCCTTAACATTTTTTCCCAATTCTCAACAACAAGCTGTGTCTTACACTGATGTTGTTATGTTTTAATCTCCACTGGGCGCAGAGTAATGTGATGTGCAGAGAAGATGTAAGGCCTCTGCTATGTCCATTTTTACATTAAAATCCCATTGCAATGCTGCCAAAAATCTAAGAAAATTGTGGGAAACTATATATTGAAAGACTGAAAGTTTGAGGGCAAGGGAAGCAGAAGGAGAGAAACTGTGTGTTTCCTGAAGTTCATTCTTATCTCTTTTCCTTAATCATACCTAGAATTCTGGGGTTTGTGATGTTTTGATGTTGCACGTAAGTTAATTGCAGGAAATTCAAGACCAAATCTATCAGGGTAAGAAGATGTGGATATGCTATTTATTTAAGCCTCAGCTGTGCAATCTGTAACCAGTAAAAAATTCAAGAATACTAATCAAAATTAATATCATTAAATGTTCACCAACATGAAATAAAAACAGCAAAATCTGCATCTCATATTTTATTTTCTCACTAGGTATAGAATCATAAAACCAAGGAACCTGGAGCAAGGAAACACCAAATCAGTTTTCCTAATTATTTCCTATGGCATCTCACACTCAGTTTGCTAAAGGTTTCTAAAAATATTCTATACATCTGAAAAAAAAAAAAAAAAAAATTTGTAACCCTCTCAGGTAGACTAATCTGCTGGAAAACAAAACCTCTCCCTTTGGCTGGTAACTCTGACCTGGGTAACATCTAAGGTACTCTAAGGAGCTTTGATTGTCCCCACTGAATTCTTCAATTTCCCCAAAGCTTCCCTGTTTTCACACCCATGTAACTATTAACATGAGATTTCTTGAAGTGGAAGGAAGAAACCACCCCTTAATGTCTTTGCATAAGATATTTGCTCCAGTTTTCCCCAAAGATTTTTCATAGTGGGCATCAGCATCTCTTCATCATGCTGCTAAGAATGTACATCAAAATATATTTAATACATGAAAATATATTTAAAATGACATATCTAGGAAACCTGAGTGATGACGTGGTGATAAAAAAGATTTTCAAGGAAGGTAAGGCAGTCTAGCTTCAGTGACGTCAGTGCAATTGTACTGATTTATATCAGTTAGGGACTGGACCAATATATTAAGTTTAATCAGGACACAAATTTAATAGGTATGTGGTCAAAACACTACTGTGTACCACCACAGTGCTTGTACTACAGCGTATACATGTAGTTCTTATTTGATTGCACAACAGTAATACCAGCTCACAATATTTCAGCAGCCTTTATCATTTGATGCCTAGCATGAATTTGAAACTATATGCAAGATGTTTGAGTTACAAGTTGCTGATGATTCAGCTCAGGTTTTCTACTTCTGTTGCCATTGCAAGAGATGTGAAAGAAAAAACAGCAGAGCTTTTTTCGGAAAGAAACACTAAACTGTGCTTATATGAACTGTCTAGTATGGTGGGGAAGCTTATAACCGATCATAATAAGCAACCTTTGTTGCTAGAATTCCACATCAAAGTCAAAGGATAGAATTCATGAAGCTAACAATTTTCAGAATTTTCAGATCACTCCATCTGCTCTTGGATGAATGGTATAAATGACCTTTCGGGGAGACTCCTGTGACTCTGTGACAATCACACCAGCCAGAGAACATTTCTCCTGTATTTAAGTTGAGCAATATCAAGTTACCGCCTGATCCTGACCTATCATTAATCACCACAGAGCCAGCCGCAGAAAAAAAATATTAGCAGTCAGATAGAAAAATCTGGAAGGAAAGAGGCTCCATTGCCTGACAGGAGCAGAAGTGAGTGCTCTGGCAGGCTGTTCAGATTTGGAAAGCCCTCTTTGTCTAGCTATGCTCTCACAGCAAAGAGGATCAATAGAAAAAATCAAATGCATTATCTTTGTTTACATCCTAGGCACAACAGTGTGAAAATCCTCACCAGGCTAAGGACTCTGATGGCATGTGATGGATGCCCTGTTTAAATGATGCCTTTGAAAGCTTTCACAGTGCTCTGACAGAGGACTCACTGGAGAATAAATGACTTTCCTTTAAATTACAAGAGCCTGAGTTGAGAAGACAGACAGTGTGAATGTTGCACTATAAATTCAATATATTCAACTGCTTCTGGTGCTAAAGAGCAATTGTTAGTGGTGAAAACACGTCCAAGATTGTCTTTGACCCAAGGAAGTTTTGGTTATCAGTAATGAGAAAACTACGACATTTTATTTTGAATTATTTTTTCTACTTACAGAATATGCTTGCAATAAAAAATAGAAATGTGCTTCAGGCTTGAATTTGCTATGCTGGCAATTCATATAAAAATAATACATAAAAATCCAATGGAAGCACTCGAGTGTGCATTGTGTATTATTCTTAAGTTCATACTGAGAATGTACCAGTATAGCTATTTGGCGTATTGTGTTATGAAGCTTTGGAATAATAGGTGAAATATCTAGAGATGGAAATATTACATAAACATAGCCTTTCCTTAGATAAAGTACCTATATTTCATGCAAAGTATGTGGGATTATTGGTAAAGAAAAGTTTAATCTTTTTGTAAAATGTGCACACTCATGCTCTTCCCCATATATTACTAAGTTAGGAGTAAAGAAAAACTCTTTGGAATAAAGTAGATGGACTGGCAGAAACACCCACTCTTTTGGCTCTCTGGTGGACAAGTAAACCCATGCTAAGCAAGCAAAGCTCATTCACCTCCAAGCCGGGTCTAGATACACCTGCATTCAGATTACCAGATACCACACCTAGAAAATGAATTTCAAAAGATTTCAGCTGCCATGTGGACATCAAAATAAAAAGCCTATTTAGGAGCTGAGCCCTAAATATAAAACATTTTGACAAGATATTTGTGCTCCCTGCTGAGGTACGGATGCTATACTGAACAACCATGGTGGAAACAATGTCTCATGCTATAGCTTTCCAAGGACTAGACTTAGTAAGGGACTGTGAAGGACCGCATTATGGAAAAGACAGCAAGTCAGGTGGAAATTACTTACTTCCAGGACCCCCTAAACTCTCTACAACTTCCTACTCTTTTTTTTTACCATTAAAACAATCCATATTTTCAAATTCCTACAGCATTTCGCTAAAGGTAGTTTGCTAGTAGGTTGTCTAATTGAAAGATTTAGAAGTTCTTTTAAAGCAACATAATCTGTGCAACGAATATCCACGTGCTGTATCTACCATGTACCAATGGCATGATTGCCATTTTTTAGTAAGGGAAACTGAGGAAGAAAGACACAGAACTCGCAGGCATTACATGAAATCAGAAAATACTAGCTCAAAAGGTGAAATAAAAAGGAATTACACCCATGGGTAGGTCATTCAGCACTAAAGTGACCTTACGCCTTTGTAATCTGCTGGAAAAGAAGAACAAACTACAATGGACCTGAAGTTGCTTTAGTGCCAACTTACAAAGTGTAAGCCAGATTTCTGTGTTTAATTCTTGTTGAATTTTCACTGATTGCCCAAATGAGTTACCACAGTAAGGTGCCATAACAGGAACTCCAAAAGACTGGGGGGGAAATGTCAACCGTCAAGTGGGGTCTGGCTTTTTTTTCCCCCACTCAGAGGGGAGTTTGATAGAAAAATACGTTGTTCAAAAATTTGTCTGAAGAATGCCAAGGTGCTCTATGGAAAAGGAATATTAGTTACCCAGGAAAAATGAAGATTCAGCCTTTCCCTTGACCTGTACTCTACCTCCCCCACTCTTACTCTCTGGGAGACCTTCAAGTGTCTGTTCTCTGTGCAAATTCCCTCCGCACAGATTCCCTCTCTGCATGGAGAAGTATTCTGAGTAGACTGGGTGAGATTCACACAGCTTCTACTTCTGTATTGGTTTGTGTAATCTGTAATTTTGAATAATGGCTGGTATAAACTAAACGAATTTGATTCAGTTTGCATGCTCTTTGTCCAGTAATCAATTTTGCCCTGAGAAAAAGACTTAGTAAATGAGACTTTTTTTTCCTAATTGCTTTGTACCTTGCCTGAAACCACAGAAACAAGAATAAAAATGTTTAGTGGACTTTGGAGATATTATGAATATACACAAAAATCTCTTACTCTTTGAAAATATGAGTTTAAGTGAGTAAAACTGCAGTTCATCATAAAGCACACAAGCAATGCTCAGTCATTAACTTTATATGTGCTAATAAACTTATTTTTGTTCAGTTATGCATGTCAGGGTGCACTTTAATTACGTTCAGAAATTACCTCAGCCATACTCATGCCCTGAAATCAGAAATGTTTTCCTGAACTTCAAATTTAACTTAGGTTACAGGATGGACCAGAACCGTGATCACAAATTTTATATTGTCTATTGGACATCACAGCCCACATTAGAATCAACGTGAGCATCCTCAGCCTATATATAACCAAGACTAACTATATGATGTGCTGACTCTGGCAACCCTTTATACCTTGCTGTTCCGATAGAGTTACTGAAAATGGAATTGAGTTGTCTTCACTTTAATCAAGGGTGAAAGCAAGACAAGTTGGAAAGGAGTGGGAATGAGCTGTGCAATTTGTTGACTGCTGCAAATCCTGCTCCATAATTATATTTCTTTATATGATAGTTATTTGAATTCACTTAGGAGTCAGAGCACATCATTTCTGAAAAAAAAAAAAAAAGAAATTTACAATTGAAGGTAATGGGGTGTTAATAAAATATAAATCTGCTAGCTCTTGAGGCTCATGGATAGTAAAACAGACAATTATTGCTCTGAAGGTTCCACTGAAAAATAAAATGCTGTTGTCTTTGGAAGTATTTGCTAAAACCATATTATGTGGTTTGCTCAAAATTTGCAGAGCTGTGTTACTGGAAAAGGATTTTTTTTCAGCAGAGAACTGGAAAGGTTGGAGTCCTGAATTATGGGAGAGGAAAAAAAAGATCCACGTCAAGCAATGCAGCTTAATGATCTTAGATGGTGGCCTGTCTAGGTACTATGTATTTTCTATCTCTCTGTGATGTTGCGATCATAGTTTTGTTAGCCAGTAAGTGCCTTTGTAAACTAAATAGGTGTGTGAAAATTTGAGTGTGGGATCAATGAAAAAGTGAGGAAATTAAGGTTACCAATAAGGTGTTTGATCTCAGTTTGTTTTCCTCATCAGCTGGCCACAGCACTGTCAGCAAGGTACATGGTGCTTAGGGTTGAGAAACTGAGTGATGCTTGGATCTGAGGATGTTGCATACAACTTTCTCTCCTAGCCATCAGGGAGCCCTTGTAAGATCTTAAGTAATTCTTCAGTCCCTCACCCTATTTGTGCATCTTTGGCAACTTGAATTTTCTCTCAGATTTGTTTCAAAGTGCGTGAAAGTCACCACAAACTGAAAAAGCAGATGTATTTGCTCGTACACAATTTGTAGCCCTAGTTTGCTTAAAATACTCTCTACAAATTTTTTCAAACTCAGTATTTGAGGATGAGGAGCCGTGCCAAGGCTATTTCCACCCTGAGAATTCCTGTATAGTGCTGTTTCTGTGTATATTAACGAGTATAACAGGAAAGATTTATCATCAGAGTGTGTAAAAGTGCTACACTGTCAAATGTTTTATGGAGTATGAAATTGTAAGTGTCAACACAATAATAGTAAGATGGGGATTGTAGTACAGTTAAGAGTGATCAAAATCAATAAATACACACAACTGTCTGGATATATCATAAAAACAGGGAGTTCATAATGGTTGCCTCTCCACGCCAAAATGAAAATAAAGCAGAGAACAGAAGATGAACAGCTATGATATTTTAGGGTCTAGCATCAACATCCAAGTGATGTGCTTTGGTATTGGAGAGTTGCCTACAGCAAAGCCCAGACTGAAACCTCTCTAAAGACAAAGGGATTCATTGCTTTGGTCTCTGTGATTAAAAAAAGAAACAAAATTTCAGACTCAAGTCAGTCTGACAATTCAAAGTCTTATTCTAATAATGCATTTAACAGCTCACAGAAACAGTGGAGCCAAAACAAGTCTTTGTTTCCTCCCTATTTAAGTAGTGATTGTGTCTGTGGCACCACAGGTCATTGTCAGGGCACAGAACATTAACACTGCAAACTGCAGAGGAACTATTCAAAACCTTTTCGTGATTAGCCTGTATTAATTGCTCCATGTGGGTCTTTAAGGAAAGCAATTTTGAATGCCATACAGCTAAATTTGCAAAATTTTTAATTTTGATCTCTACAATTGATAAGTAAAGGCTAAAACGCGTCCAGAAACACATGACAGTGTATGTAATATTTTTGCAATATGTGTAATTGTTATATATACAATGCATGTTTTATATATATTTGCAATATATGTAATATGTGATAGCTTTTGAAACAAAAAGAAACACCCCATGCTTCCATTTTTACATGCTCAGCTTCAAATGGCCAGAATACAGGCCTTCAAATGTAATGACCTCTTGTGAAAACGTTGCTTGTTAGGACCTCTACCAGCAACAATTTTTAGTGCAAATTTAATTCAAAGGCAGGAGCATTGCCAGTATTTGCTGACTCAAAGTTGGATATACGCACAAATATTCTGTTGAATATGTGCCACATTCTGCAGTTCTCCACCAGGGATCTAACACACATTCAGAGGACAGAATATCTTAAGATGTGCAATGATGGTCCAAACTAACTTTCATTCTACCAGTGTATATTCATGAACTCTAAACAAAACTCACCCCATGAGTGAGGCCTTGTAGAAAAATCCCACCAATGGGTTAAATTTGGAATAATAGGAGTGAAAAATATTCTCAGTGTGCAGAGGCCCGTTTCTTAAAGTGGGATGGTTATAATTAAATTTCTATAGGCAATTTTTTCATTCCTCTGTCTCACTACTGTCCTTAGAAAATTTGAAGGTCTCTTTGCGTATGATTTTAGAATTCAAACATGGTGTAAGTTGGCAAATCTTCTTTCCCCTCTGGTGCATAAAAATGGAAGAATGATATTCATCCATTGCCTTCAACAAAATTAATTTTAGGATGAGTTTAGAACACAGAAACTCAAATCTATTTTTCCTTGTATGCCACATTTTTGATTCTAGTTTCCTAAAAAAACAGAAAAATTCTTACGCAGAACTACTGCAAAAAATCACATTCACAGTTATTCCATTTATAGTGCCAAAATAAATAACAAATGTTTTCCTCACTAAAGAGTTCAAAGCAGAATTGCAAATATTCTGTACAGAACTGTACAAATGAAACTGCTTAGTTCAGAGTCTACCACTGGTGATTTCTGTCTTTGCATCTGGTCAGGAGCTGTTAAGGTTTGTTTAATTATTACTTATACTATAATGTAGTCCACAGAGAAAAATTAATTGCAAAATGTATCCATCTTACAGGGAAAGTAATATCAGCTAGAATAAAAGCTGAAGCTTTTCCAATTAAAGTTGCTGTCAGTAAAGTGCAGAATGTGATTGCAAATGCAAAAAAGCAGTTTAACTTTAGCTCTCCTGCAAATACACCATGGATTGGGTATGTGAACACCATCTGTCCAAATACTGGCCAAACTGATCTTTTTAATAATTATATAGATTCAAACTCAGCCATCATGACATGCAATGTAATCTTGCTTCAAGGTTCTTTGAAGACAACCAAAATCTCTGTTTATCCATGGAGAACTAAGTCATGTGTCACTTTCTGAGTATTTACTCAGCCCACTTCCATTGCACTCATTGGTTGCATGACTGAATATGAACTCAAAAGAGCTGAGGTCAGAAAAGGAGCAGAGTTACATCTGCAATCCTGTTAAATAGTAATTCCATTTTAGTCCCATGAAAAAACAGGCTCTATGTTTAACTGGTATTAATTGCCCTACGTCCCATACTGCCATTTTGACATTATAAATACGGCATGATTAATTAGCTAGTAGATTTATTATGTTTTAATCAATTGTTTCCTAAAGAAAGTGAGCTACTGGACCAAATGGAAAGTTATTGGATATTTTAACCCCAAAATTATTCATAATGTTCATGAAAAGTAGTGCCTAGCTTTTTTAGAATAGTGTCAAGTTAATTGCTTCTATTACTTTTAAAAATCATCAGATGCCAATTGAGAAAGGAGCTTTTAACATATTTTGGAGAGAACGTAGGCATCTGTTTAGTTGCTTTACTGAATAAAGACCTCATTGAGGCTAAATGACCTAACTTCTGGTTGCATTGGCATCTGCTTTAATTCATGGATGCTACTAGTAGGTAAGCATTTCTAGATGGGAAAGCTTGGTCCTGTGTAAGTCTTGCTGACCCAGGATTTCATCCAACATTTTGAAGTACAGAGCTAAGGATGAATCAGATAGCACATGCAACACAATATTTTAAGTTGTAGTTAGAAGTTTTATAGAAAAGATGGAAGATTTCCAAATTGGACCCACTACTCCAAACCTCACTCCTCTAGCAAGCAAAATATTGCCAAGCACAGATAACGAAGAGCAGTTATGCTTTCATTCACACAGAGCTGTTGTGTCAATCCACTTGTTAAGCAGAGTTCTACCTTATGCAAAATGTGTCAGTTTGAGTTTAGTGTTATACACTTTGTGCTATTCCATTTCATTTCAAATCACAGCAGTATCTAAATAATCCAAAGCTATTTTGTACCAGCTGAAAATCTACACCACCAAGTTTGTAAAACCTTCAGTTTGTGAAAACTAAGCAGAGTTGTATTGACATTTTACCAATGGAAGTTGCAAAAGTTGGGACTCAAAAGATACATTGCAATGCTATCAGAACTCATTTCTATCTCATACTGGAATCACACACGCTTCATTGCAGTTAAGTTCATGTAATCACGAAGAGGATGAGAGCATTGCTAGAGACAACCCTGTATAAAACTCATATCAACCTTTATAGGTATAAACTTGAATATAGGAAGTTCCATCTCAACATGAGGAGGAATAGAGCATGAGGAGGTGGCAGAGCACTGGCACAGGCTGCCCAGAGAGGTGGTGGAGTCTCTGACGCTGGAGACATTCCAAACCCACCTGGACACCATCCTGTGAAACCTGCTGTAGGTGGACCTGCTCTGGCAGAGGGCTTGGACCAGATGATCTCCAGAGGTCCCTTCCAATCCCTAACACAAGATTCTATGACTCTCTCCCACAAAGTTACGGTGTCTAAGACTATCAAGCCTGCCATAGTAGGTAGGAACCAAAGATCCCTTTGGCCCAAAGGCATCCTTCCAACAATGGCCAAAACCAGGAACTATTGTTATCGAGAGGGTGTAATAAAAAAAGGCACAAGAAAGTACTTCCCAGAACACTCTTCCAACTCCAACAAACTGTGACTCAGGGAAATCCTAAGCCAGAGGACTTCACATCAATTACTACTTGTTCATCCGTTATTTTGATTACATTATTAAAACAATCACAATGTAATGCTGAGATTACTGTTTGTTCACCAGCATTTTAAGGCTTATAGTCTATACATTGTTATTCTGTATTATCATGGCATTTAAATCGTATTGCACAACTTCCTTCCCAATACCACTATGTTATTTTGTGGAAATAAATTAACAAAAATGGCCTGGGCATAACCTCCCTTCTTATGCATAATTTACATGGCTCCATAATTAATAGCTGTGTCTGAGATACAAATTAGTCATTCTAAGTAATGAGACTTTTCTTAAGGAAGAATGTTCTTAAAAATGTTCATCTCACACCAGTGCATCGGTTGTTTGCAGGTATTTATTCCTTTTAAATTACCAGTATGCAAAAATATTTCATAAGCACCATCATTTTTTTATCTTTTAAAGATGATTTTTATATACTTATTTTCATGCGTGATGATTCCATTTTTCCTTTGTTAGCTATTCTCTCTCCTACTGCAAATAAAAATATGCTTGGATAAATTGCACATAAAGTTGTTTATTGCCGCTTAAACCTGCTGGAGGTTTCAAAAAAAGCCTGCAGCAATTCTCATTCAAATTGGGTGACGATCCCACTTCTTGTTACCTTCTGTGCTTTATTTCTTCCACACCAGCATCCTGCAACACAAACAATAAACAGAATGACCCTGGAACTCAGGAGAGGTTTCATTGTATTGTAGTTTGTGTTCATTGACATAGATACAGCAAGCAAGAAACTGTTTACAGGTCATGAAGGCTGAAGACACAGCTAAATTCTTTATTTTCAACTCCTTTTTTCATTTACAATTCCTGATATGAAAATGCGCCCTTGAATTGTACATCTCTGAAACACAGGGGCAATATATAGACTAGTAATTAAAGCAAGCTGCAGACAGCCCTTTGACCTGAGGCCGTTTGGTGTGGTATAGCTTATGTACATTTATGTCAAAACAGGGAGACTTCTTTTCTTGTTTATGGGAAAAGTTGTTGCCCCTGGATTGTGCTTGAATAAGTGGTGAGAGACTGTTAGCCATCATCAGCTAAAACCATGCCAGAGAGCATGCTAATAATTAAACAGTATGGACAATTGCAGGCCAGTGCTCACACTCCAGTCGTGTTTTATTAATTAGTATAGAAGTTTGTTAAAGATTTTGGGCTAGGAACCTGACTGACATGCTAGGATAGCAACAACAGCAATGCCTGCCCCAAAGAGCATAAGCCTGAACGAACGCAGTTGGTTTCCCAGATCCTTCTTTTCTTGCAGGAGTAAGAAAAGGCAGGAAGGCTTATGCTCTCTACTGAAGAAGTTTAAACTCTGTCCCAGAGGGAGGTAATTACATATATTCTTTGAAGAGAACAGCTCAGTTAGTGCAAATTCTGTTTTATGAGAAGTAGAATATACACACGTTCTATATGTTTTCATCTCCAAAGGCACATCTAAGAAAACTTCTCTGCTTGGAAAACAAGTATAACTACAGTTATGGTGGATCGATCTCTAGTCTCTGCCGCCACTTACAAAGTACTGTTTTAGCTCATCCAAAATGGCAAAATTTTATGACTAGTGATTTGGTTAGTTTCAGGCTGCTCGCTACAAATATATGAACATTTAAGCACTTTCTGAAAGTAAATCATACCCATGGGAAGTGACTGATCTGGGTCACTTGAATCACCAACCACTTGGAAAACGCCAGACAATAAGTAGAGCTAAGTAACACTAAATACTTGTGCATAACTATTTGGTGACCCACCAACTTCTAAACACCTTGTTCTGCAATTGCTGACTGGTAAAAAACCAGCAATGCCAAACTAACAAAAGAACTTCTTTCAAAAGGTTTTTCCATGGTGCCTGATTTTTTCCCCTTTGGAGGAATGGCAAAAATGTCTTGGATTTAAAGGGCACAAGATTAGGTTGTGAGTGTCTTCTAATCCATTTGTCCTAAAACTCCTAGGGAGAGACAAGCGCTGTAACTGTAGAAGAGGACATTTGTTTTAATTTTGCTTATTTGAGGTAACAAAATCTGGCACCAAATGCATTTGTGTGTCTGGATGTAATTATTCTCCTTTCAAAGAACTGCTATTTCTCTCTCTTGCCTCAGGACCATTAAGGTGTTAAGTACAAAGACAACCCTTGATGGAAGTAGGCTCCAGACAGTCTGAGATGTGAAGAATCAGCTTGGTGAGAGTTACCACATCAGACTGTTGATTAAACAAAGGTAACTCAGTAATGCATCACCAACAGGGAGTGCAAGGAGGGGTGGGGAGCAGACGGGAAAGAAAAAAAAAAAGATTATAAGAATGGAAAGTGACAGAAAATCCTACCTCTCCTATTCTTGACAAAATTGTTACCCATATATTTGCTTCTCCCTTAACCTTTCTCAGGTCTGAAGTTTAATATTTCTTTTGAATGTAATCACAGCTTTCTTGGTTACAACAATTTCTGAGGCAGAGATAGGCAAAGACAGAAGCTGGCTGTAAAGGTTCACATATCAATAGTTGCTCAGTAAGTATGATCATGGGTTTGTGGCACTGCCACCCACTCCCTCCACCTACTCCCCTGTTAGTCGACAAGGGCAATCAGTCATTGCATCACAGAAACACACTCAGGAAAGATGCCTCTATCTTCACAATAAATTGACCTGGATATTAAAATGCAAATCCATCATCATAAACCTCTGGAAATCCACTTGGATAATAACAACAGATGTGAAGCTAGCTTAAAGCTTTGAATAATGAATTTGAAAATAATTCAGAAAAAAGGTTTTTTTTCCCATTTATTTACCTGCTTTCCATTAATTTCATGAACCCGAAGTTTTTCTGTATTCTCCACCAACATCTGCAGATTAAGCTGTGTCAAGTGGGAGGAAAGAAAAGAAACAGTCAGATGGGGCTGTATATCAGCATATGACCAGATGGGGGTAATTGGAGCAGTCTAACTTGACCTTGCCCCCTCATGCTGGACATTTGCATTGTCGCCTCCAGTGGTATGTCAGCTGGCATATTTTTCTGGATTGAACGTGGCAGTAAGCACAGCTGAACATGTATGATGCCTGATGCAACCCAGCTATCAGCTCTGGAAGGTCTCGGTTTGTCTGTCCAGAAGGTGTGAAAGGAAGCGTTTAAGACATATTGAACTGAAAGGAAAATTTTAAATTTCCCCATGGGCCTCAGCTTTAGAAAGAAAATGCCATAATTTGAAAAGGCAGGCTTTTCACTTATACCCATCAGGGATGAAACTGGTTTTGATATATTATGTTAAGGCTAAGACAACTTTGTCTTAGACACGCACCAGGAGGAGATTCAGCCATCATTCATGCTGAAGCTTGTTTGCCATTTTGTGTGTGTGGTTACAATAGGTGATTTTTTACTTGAAAATGGCTGTGGTTATGATGGGTTGGCGCTAAGCAGATGATACGTGCTTTCTCTTTTTTCTCTGATAGCAGAGAAAGCACGTATCAGTAGAGGTCACAAGGCTATTGCCAAGATCATCTTAGATCTTCTGTTAAAATGTTTATAACCCAAGTAAGATCTATTTTTACCATGATAAAACCCAGATAGACAGATATCATACCTAAAACTCCTTTTTGATAACTGTTGGAAACAGCTGTCCATCTGGAATAATTTCAGCAGGCATAGAATACTGCAAGAATCCATATCCATGGAGTGTTTTTCAGGGTTCATCTGCAAATCAATCAAGTTCTTTTGATTCTTTCTCCATTTCACTGGAAACTGTATTACAGGCAACAATGCAATAAACTCTGAAGTCACATCAGGAAATAAGTAACGCCTTTCTGGTTATTTTTCACATCAATGTTGCAGATCTGCAATTTCTCATTAATCATGGTACGTAGAAGCCCCATCAGTAATATTACAAGGTATCATGTAAACAAAAGCTCTGCATTCTGAAAATATAAAAGAATATATTACTAGCTGTAACAACTCCCACCTTTACTTTGTCAGATTGTAATTTCTCTTAATTCAGGGACATTCTTAGAAGTCAGCAAATAAAATAATGGCTCAGGCATGACAAAGAGTATGTGTAAAATATCCACTGCATGGAAGCAGGAAGCATCCTCTGATATCAACTGGGCAAACCATCAATCACTACCTTTCCAGTTGACCCCATTGAGCCTCCAAAAATATCTAAGGTCTTCCTTGCAGTTATAAAGTTTATTTGACAAAGGAAGTGAAGTGGGGTTTATGGGAAAAATATGGACCTGAAGAAACACGAGATCAGGATGGGAGGGAGAAAGGAAGTGAAGGATACAGCAGGGAGGGAGTTCTGACATATGAGTGTTCTTTCAGGAATTTGTGCCTCATCTATCATTGGCAACAATGAATATTGTCACTGTCAGTCAGCAGCTCCCTGCCCTTTTTAGGGGTAAGTTAAGAATAAGAAAAACAATAAAAATTTTATTTACAAAATTTATTCTCCTTGGTTCATCAGGAAAGCAGATCTACAGTTTTCATGGTTTCCCAGATGAGAATAGGTCTCAGTAGGTTTTTATCAAGTAAAAGTCATCTTTTTTCCTTAGCACTCTACATCATTAAATCATCAGCGCATCATAGCAAGGACAATGCGAAGTGCTGAAATGATGGAATGCAGGCTGGGACCCCACAAACAAGAAGTGTATTCACAACGTGCCATTGAGTGAACCAGTGGAGCAAAGACTCCTGTCCTGCTGAAAGCTGATTGATAACAGGGGTAGATTATTTATAGCAAGCTTTAGGATATGACTTTTTATAGAACTTCATGCAGGAGAGTACGAACTCAGCTCATTATTTTCACTCACCCTGAACCAAGGCTCCACATCTAAAATGCTATTGTTAGTGCAGATAAAGACCCTATTCTGAAAAAGTAGCATGCTGTAGCAAACCTATTTCTCCCTCTCCAAGTGAGATCTTATTTCATTTGACTTGTGAAGAGTCATCAATTGCCCAATCTGATATTTTAAAGTTGATAAGGACACACAGATGTGCCAATCCAGCAAATGTACATAGTTTGACCCAGTATAAATACAATAGCTGCAATCCTAGCTGACATCCTGGAGGCTTAAGAACTGGAGAAAAGGTAATTTCTATAGCCTACACTAAGCAATAAAGATAACCAGGTAAAGTTTGATAAGGTCAGAAAGAGTAGTCACAAGACTATTTTATAATTCCCTGATTGCTAATAGTATCTCCTGAGTTGTGTCTGAAAATATTTGAAGGGATTTAAACAATTGTTGTTGGACCAGATTGTTATGAACCTAAGAAAACTTTTTTCTGAAGCTTGGAAAGTGAGCAGGAGTGATTTGAAGAAGACCTTAAGAAGCAAGGACCTGGCCAAAGTTATCTGGCTAGCAGAGTAGTAGAAGTAACACCCTTTATGAGTAAATTACCAGGTTAGATAACTAAATAAAACCCCAAGCTTCTAAATGAAAGTTGCTTAACTCATGCATCTGTTTTCAGTGCCTTGTACAGGTATAACCTTATGTGTATGGCTCACCTCTAGAATAATGCAAAACAATGCTCATAAGGACAACTTTCTGAATAATTATGACAAGTAAAGGTATTGAATACCTTAATTCTTATGGGCATATACAGCTAGGTTAACCTTTTTTCTTGGTCCTGGTATAAGCACAAGTATACACACAGGTTTAAGAAATGGAGTTCTCCTTTCCTTTTTGTCTAGTAGTCCACTGCCTGTCTCTAGAAATAAAAAGAAAAAAAAATCCCACCATATTTCAATGTAAAAAATATGTGATTAGTAAAAGTGATGAGAAAAAGAAGGAAGAATCTGATATCAGGTCTTATATTTTGTGTTCCTTTCAAGCAATGTGAGTTTTATGAACTTTGCAGTACATGGAGATGGGGTCATTTGCAGTAAGCTGTTCTGCCATTCAGGCTCCCTGGCTGCATTGCCACAGAGGATTCCAAATAATTTCACTCTCCTCATTAACAAAGCAAAGAAGTCTTTCTACAGAGGGAGCTACACTTGCTTACATCTACAGCTGTAGGATAATATTGTGCCCTTTGTTGTTTCTGTTTTTCCTTTTCCCCTGATACTTTCTATTTAAGACATATTGCAATTCTATAGATCACAAAAAGAGTAAAATCTTGTTTATCACTCTCTTCCCAAATTATGTGTGCTCGTGTATGTAGGATTTATGTAGAATAAATTTTACCAGTACTCTTCCTGTATGAATTACAGTGGGGTCATTCTTCTCCCAAAAAAGCGGCTGTGCCAGACAGTGTACAATGTCATGAAGGACTCATCTGAAGACACGTAGACAACAGAAAGCTTTGGAGGAAAAAAGATTTCTTAGCAGCATATGTAAGAGTCAGGGACAAAGCCATGAGCAGGATAGTGTGATTTGGCCAAATTCATCCATATAATCTAGGGTAGAGCTGGGGGCTGAATCCCAGACCTGAGACCTGTGTCTAGATCCTGAACTTAGGAAATGTTTTAATCTTAAAGTCCATCTCTATTTTTCTCATGTTCTGTACCATTGGTTAGTCTATGTGAAATCAGCTAATTAAGTTTTGAAAGGTGGCTTGGCCTACTGAACTGACACCATTCCAGTAATTAGGCTGATGTTAGAGGACTGCAGTTTGACTTTCAGAATGTTGTTGTGTTAGGGAAGTAGCTATTGTTAGATAAAGCGTAATTAGACAGCCATTATTAGAACAAACAAATAAACAAAACCCCCATAAACAACCCAAAACAAACAAACAGCAAAAAAACCACAAAGAGACCAAAATCTCCCAAACCTAAAAAAAAATTAAGAAAAAGAACTAAAAATACCCCAAACCCAAACACATAACGCATAACCAGGAGAACTAAAATTGCACAAGAATTCTTGCCCAGTGACTCATTACACTGATCAATGAGTAACCTCCGGACCATCCACAAACCAGTACAAATCAAACAATTTGGAAGATGCTATCCAAATCATATACCCTGCCCATCCTTGCCCAAGGCCCCTGTCTTTGAGGACACCTGACCATGGAGCATGTCCAGGGTCTCCTGGGACCAAGCTCATATAGCCAGAGCCAACAAAATCATCATCCTGCTCCTCATGACCTCCAACAACCACCACTCCAGCAAACCATGAAAGAGGAATTAGAAGTAACCACATTTCTGCAACTGTGCATTTTCCTACACATTAATAGTCACTGTCACAGAAGCAATAAATACTTGAAAACTCTTTCACATGGATCCTGTTATTGCAGAGTAATTAATGCATGTGTTTAGTCTGTCCTGGCCTAAGCCATGACAAAAAGATGCGCGTGGACAAAATTTTGACTGGCTGACTCAGCATTTCACACCAAAGTTATGCACAAATGTTTAATTAAATATTTAAATTAAATTATTGAATTAGAACATATCACTTGAGAAACACAACGTCAGTCTTAAATGGAGATTTCATTCTGAAACAACAACATGTCTGATTTTTGAAAACCTCTAAAAGGGAGGAAAAATGATATTTTGGGAAAAAACCACAAACTATTGCCCCATTAAAACTGTGAGGCATTAATACTGATTTTGGACAAACAAAATTATTTCGTGTGCTTTGTCAGATGTTTTAGATTACACACATTTTTCTCAAACTGACATAATTAGACTTAGCCAGATATTCATGCATAGCAATTAAATCTATAGTAGCGTTATGTTTAATAGAACCTCCTCTCCAGCACTCACAAAATTGAATCATTTTTACCAATATTTTGTCCAATATTGCCCAATATTTTATGTAACAATATTTGGCAATCTAGAGAAAGCTTGGTTTTTTTGTGTAAGTAAACCTAGCCTTACTCTCACAGATGAAACTACATAAAAGAAAACAGCAAGAGGCTATCTCTGCAGTAAGGCCTCAGTTCAAATAAACATGGGTAATGAATTAACCTTTTTCCCTTCAGGAGATTCTTCTCTGCAAGCTGCCTGTCCAAAACCAGTACCTTCTGATTCATCAGAATCAGAATACTCAAATTCTTTGTACTCTTTATACTCACATGGAGGACTCAGAGCACATAAATCATCCAAGACTGAATTTTCACCTAACTTCAGCTACTTAAGAGTTCAGCACTAAGTCTAAGACAATGAGCTGAGCTCTTCCAAAAGTCAGTGGCAAGGCCAAGGCACTTCTGAAGGATACTTCACCCCTTGACAAAACAGGTTTGCAGCTCTGGAAGTACATTCATTGACCAAGGAGTAGCCTGTGGATCTGTCTGGACCCGCAGACCTCTACTGCTGAGGGTGATTCTCACGGTTTCTGGTGGTGTCTGCAGAGCTGCCATTTAGAAAACTATCAAGAAGCTTTTACTTGAAAACTGAATGTTTTTGATATATAAATTATTGACAATGGACTTTCTCATTGCCAATTTACAGAGGAATATTGTCAAATCTGACTGCACTTCTAGCATTAGTTTTTCCAAGTAAACAGATTACAGGCTGAAATTAAAGATGTTGCAGATATATTTGTACATGAAAAAGCCTGATAAGCCCAAAGATACAGGGGCTGGGGCCTGCAGATATTTTGATAAGCACGTCTTTGCCTTCACGAAATAGTATCAACTTGCTTTTCTAGTTAATTCCTTCAAATATTGCCTCTCATGTTTAGAAATAGTATTATGTCAGTACCGCAGTAACCTTATTAAAACAACTGTAAATAAAAGAATTCTTATTATGAGGAAATCAGCCCAAATGATACTGAGTTCTGAATCATCATCAGTTTACTGCTTCAGCAGCCTGCAAAAACTGAAGGTGCTTCCCAGTGATTAAATTCTTTTTACAAGCAAAGAACTTGTAAAACTTGAAAAATCTGTAAAAAACTAAACAAGACAAACAAACAAAAAACCCAAAAGTTTGTAAAACTTGGAAAACCACTGTCATGAATACAAATTCTTCAATGTGAATATCTGCCGCTTGCACCACTTTCTCCAAAAGCCACCATTAACTCAAGGCTTCTTAGTGAGGCAGGTAAATGCGCTTTTGTTGCCTTAAGAATGAGGAGCTGAGGTAAAGCTGCCTTTGTCAACAGAAGTGAGTAGGAAAGGGCAAAGCTGGGGTAGAAAGACAGGGGAAAAGCCATTCCAAAAAAAGTCTTACCTGGAGCACCTCTCCGCTGCTAGAGTGATCAAGAAGATAGTGGAGGGAAAGGTGAGGGACACAACAGCTGTGACATTTAGTCAAATTTCCTTGTTTACAGGGCTTGGACACCTAACTAGCCTCTGATACTGAATCTTCTCGAAAGTAGGAGAAAGTGGATACCTCTGGAAGGTTTCTGTCTGGGCATGAAGAATGTGCTCTCTGACTCTCTGGAATTCCGTCTCTCCTGATTTCTCCACAACATTTAACATTAAATTAACATGGATTGAGACCATGTTAAAAACTATGTAGATAGCAAACAGAATCCTGTCCAAAAGCTAATTCCGTGGAAATACCTATATTTGAGAGGATCAGTAAATGTATGAGTCTGCTGGGCTTTTGTGCTAAGTAAATTAAGATCCCTGTATGGCCCTTTAAATACACAGCTATAAGAGATAGCTGATATTCAGTACTCTTTTTATAAAAATAATGTTGTGGGATTTATAATAAAACTTAGATCACTTATTGGTATTTGTAGGCATGATTAAAAGTTTGAGATTACAAACATCTTTATAAATTTAATAGACGTCTCTCCCAGGCTTAACACAATTGCAAGTCTTAACCCCAAAACACTTAGTGAAATCCTTCCCATAGATTACTACAAAATCAGTGTAACTAAAAGCAACTAAGTAAAATTTTAACATAAACTCCGCACAAGCATTAAAATTGATGCTAGAGCTTTGCTAGAGCTTCAGTATTAATTATATTGGTAAAAATAAAAACTTACAGGTCACAAGTGATGAACATAACTGAAGGAATTTATATCATTTTGCTGGCTGCATACATATTTTAAAAGTGCTCTGTATATAAAGCTGGATGATACATGGATGATAAATCTAACAGTACCATCTCATTTTTCATAACCAATTTGGAGTTAATGTGATAAGTAATATGTACATATGCAAATCAGAGCTCTTATAAATGAAAATATACACAATAATCTTTACTTAAATAAGTTAAAAAAATCTACCTCGTGCTGTTTTCCTACACACAACATTTTGCTGCAAGTAAAATCAGACAAATAAGATGTTTCCACTAGCAGTGCATTTTACAGATAATTTATTTTCCAAGCATTAGTGCCAAGCCCCAGCCAGATTTCTTATCTGATATGTGTTATCTATTGCCATTTCTATTCAGTTTTTTTCTCTCACTGCAATTACCTTAATCATGAAAAATGCTTTTTTCCCCCTCTGAGCTATCATAAAATTTGTATATAAATGTTTCAAAGTATTTAGCCAATCACATATGAGCTACCATTTTAATAAGTTTGCAACAGTTACATGTCCTTATTGATCTCTTATAATACTAACAATGTATTAAAATTTTTATTTCCTCAGTATTCACAGTAGATACTCATTATCTAACTTATTCTGGAGTATCAGAATCAAAATATATATTGAACAATGACAAGATATGCCAAGAAATAAAAATACTAGTTAGTGTCATTGAGATGGAGTAAAGCTTTCTGGACATTTTTCAATCAAACATTTAAAAAAAAAAAAAAAAAGGCAAAAAACCCCACCCTATTTGCTGAAGCTGAAATATTTGATTTTATTTGACATGTCTATGTTTTGACAGACTTTCACTGTGTCCAAAACAACGTGTGGAGGGACTTCTTTCTGTCTTCCTGGTGTCTCTGTCCCAGCACTTAAAGACCTTGGAACTCTTTAACATTGATATTCTTTACAATTACTGAAGTTGTGAAATTTGTGATGAAAAAAATCTATTTTTATGAAGAGCTGCAGGATCCAGGAAGTTTCAAATTCAGCAGAACTTTAAAAGATACTCCGATCCAGACTGAAACTGAGCCAAAACCAAGTATATCTATTTTTACCAAACTGGAAATCTAGATCCTCATCCCATTCCCACTTGAGAAGGAAAAGAATTATGCAACAGTGTTCAACTGAAGAAACTTTGGAAATCTTACTGTAGCTTTTGGAACTGTAGCATTTGATAAAGGCTGCAGAGAAATAAATAGGAAGAAAGGATGAGATGAAAAGCAAGGAGATGGTTTTATTGATTTTAGCTAAAAGATGTTCCCAATACCCCTTTAAACAGACAGAAAAGCAGAGCTACTACCATGACGTACACTCTACTAGACTATACAAGAAGGAAAAGCTGTAGATATAAAATTTGGGTCTGACATTAAAAAGTAATAGGTAGAATGGATGTAAGTGATTAAAGTCTTTAAAGGCAAAGACAAGAGACATAGTAGAGTATGGTGATGATGACAAGAACATAACCTGTACTCGTGACTTGAGGAAAAGGAAATGTTGAAAGGGACAAATTAAGGGAGATGATACATTCGTACAAAAGCAGATCATTCTGCAATAGCAGTCAGATAAGAAAGGTTTATATGAAAAAGGTGAAAAGCAGACATTAAGAAAGATATTTTATTCAGTTTTCAAAACCTGATGGCTCTCTGAAGAATGCTAACACAAAGTTTCAGAAACATAGCTCTGAAATGTACTTCAAGGTGCGAAAGAACAGTCTCAAAACCGGAATACTTTTACATATGACCAAAGTGAAGCTGTGTGTGAGCTAATAGCATCCTTACAACCAAGAAACAGAGTATCAGAGTTCAGTCAGTCAAAATCACGGCCCAGATTATTCATTAACATAGACTGGTCTAGCAAGGAGGATGCCATTGCTCACCCTCTCCAGGTCAGCTATCCATTCTGGTAATCTGTTACAGAAGACAATATATGTGAAAAAAACTTAAAAGATTCAAGGTTCTCCTTCATATTTTTCATATGTGTTCCAGTTACATTATCCATTTTAAATATTAATACTGGCAGTGAGTAAGAGACATAAAATGCAGGAAAATTGTCTTAATTATAAGACTTTGGAAATATTTTATGAGACAGTCCCATGAACCAATGCTGAGACATTGCCTTCTCTGCATTTAATGAGGTTAGATTATTTTTCTGGTGTGAGATAGGAAGTGTTGTCTAGGGAAAGAATGAAAAATTTCTTGCATATTTTAAATTTAAGACATAAAGATATGGAGAAAATGATTGAGAAATGGTGATTTCTTAAGTTCACACATGACAACTGAGCTTCTTTCACTCACTGAACCTGCTCTCATGGACTACTCTACTGCTGAACTAAAAAGGTTTAAGCTCATATATTTTACCTTGCAGCTGAGTTTCACTAAGTATAAAGATAATTACAATAATTCATCCAATGGGGGGTAACCTAGCACGACATCATAGTTGTTTCAGTTTAGACTTCTGCATTATTTAATGAACATTCCTGCAATATAAACAAAAATGAACACATAAAAGGCCTGTTACTCCATTCATCGTAGATCCATGCTCTTTTAGTTCTAGGGAAGGAATAGGAATTACAGTTTGAGGTCTTGTATAATAATGCCTAGTATCTCAACTAATGACCCTCTGAAGTGGTAGAACTATTTACTTTAATGTGCATTTGACTATTCTTGAACTTTTGTTGGTTCCGTATGTAATTTGTGTGTCCCTTTTGCAAAGTCATTTTCTCTGATTTTAAATTCTTCTAGTTAATTCCTCCTTCCCTCTTAGAGCTTCCTTCATATGTTGACATAAGTAAAGAAATGTGAGTGTAAAACTGGGATAGCAGAGTAGAGAATTAAAACTCACTGAAGATAAACTGAAGACCAATTATACATGTTTTAGTAGGCTGAAACTTGTGTGAGCCAAAAATGCAAAATCAGTCCATTTCCCTGGAAGACAGTATTATACACAATAGATAAGCAGGTTCTGACTATTATGTTTGGATAGGATTTACACGTACATTTTCCATATATTACTGCTCAAAGCTTTATCTAACCAAGGCACATAATTGTATTCAACAAGCATCTGGAAAACGCGTATAGGAGTTCAAGTTTGTCTGAGTGAAAAATTGATTATTCTTCCAGAAGAAGGTTTCACTTGGTTTTTGGTTTGTTTTTTTTTTTTCCCTGAGTCTTCATAGTAAAATCTCTCAGGACAGCTGATAAAAAGAACCTGAAGTGTCTAATCTATAGACTTATAAAGAACTGCAAATAAGCTGCACAAGAAGTCATAACTCACAGAGGACAAAGAAAATGGTCTACATTTCAAGTAATGAATCAGGACATTCTCTTTTTTTATTTTAACTTTTGTTTAAGTTTGGCAAGTTTACAGAGTTTTGAAACACTGAGCAAATGATTTGGTCTTTTTATTGAATTTTCTTTTATTTTTCAGAAATTGTGATTTAATCTAATATATTATCATGATCCTCAGCAGAATGATATATGTCCCTTACTGCTTCTACATAATGCTTAATAGTGGGGGGGTCATTTATTTTCAAAAGATGACAAGCCATGTTGCAGAAAGGAATGGAGTTTCTCCCATGCCAAGATGAATTTACTCAACAATTCTTTACTTCTCTTCTGTTCAAGACATTTTCACGACTCACAGTGTCAACTTAGGTCCAGATTTTCCAAGAGACTCTCGCAGGTACCATGTACCAGGTACTCAACATTGTCACACTAGATCTTAAGACACTGAGCTCTGGAAATGGGATTCATAATCTCAAGTGGACACCTCAGTTCCTTATAAACAGGAGTAGCAAGCTTGAGGCTGGCCTGGCCACTAACCAAGCGACAGATGCTCTCTATTAACCCACAAGGAGAAGAAAGAGAGAGTAAGGGAGGGAGACTTATGGGTTGAAAAAAAAAACCCTAAAACAGCTTTAATGAAATATGAGCAATAAAAGGATAATAATATTAATAAGAAAACAATGAAGTATATACTTACATGTACAAAACCAATATAAAGCTCCCAGGATGACAATCACTTCGCTGGCCAGCACTGGGACTGGACTCAGGGACAGACAGGAGCTGAATTCGAGAACTGGATTCAAGAACACACAGATCGGGATAAAGGGAAAAGAACAGAGAGAGTCCTCCTTGGATGTCAGCCATTGAAGAAGAAACAACTTGACCCCTTTGATCCCTCAGCTTTTATACTGAGCATGAAGCAGATGGGATGGAATACCCTGTTGATCAGTTTTGGGTCACCTGTCCTGTCTGCTCCTCCCCAAAGGTGTGACCCCTCTACGCTTTTCTGCTTCCCCCCCTCCAACTGGGCATACAACAAAGTTGGCTGGCCTCAGTTGCTATAGGAATAAGTATAAGCAAGAGCATCTCTCCATATCATTCCTTGGTATTAACTTTAAACATCAGATGTTATCTGTGCTGGATGCAGACACTGCTATCGTTAATTTCAGAGAGTACAATCAGTTAGAAGAGACTACTGAAAAGTAAAATTGCTGAAAAAGAAAATTCTATCTCAAACAAGGACCAGGAGTCAGGTAGAGATCAGTGCTTAGTTTCACAGTCTCCTGTGTACTGAACTGATGATACCAACATAGACACTGAAAGGAAAGCTTTGCCTGGCAGTCAACATCACTCCTAGCTGGGTGGCTCAGGCAAGGACCATCATTCTAGTACCCCACAAAAACACAAGACATTCCTTTTTACACAGGTGGTGCAAAAAGATGGTACATCACCATCATCTCAGTCCCCTTGAGTTCTAACCCTGGATTTGGCAACATAGATCCAGTTGCCTCTGCAGCCTGTGGTGGTTTGAACCATACATCCTCTCTTCCTACAAGTTTTTTAATTATGCCCAGTTAGAGCATACTGGGATAGTAAAATTTCCATCCTTGACAATCTAATAATCATCCATCACAAGCAAGAAATTTGACAAGATGGACCCAAATTAGAAATAGGTATCAAAGCAAAACATTGACCATCTTAACTTCTACTAAAATATCAGATACTGAGATGTAGTTCCACCATTCAATATTTTCATTTGACCTATGCTGAGAAAAAATGCAACAGAGCTTAGTAAGAAACATTATATTCATATATCTTGTATACATACACTTTGTGTTTGAATATATACATATTCAGAATTTCATCCAATGCACTGTAAATGTGATTTTATATTGACTGTGTTTCAAGATCCCAACTATTAAATTCTAGGAATTCCAGTGCCATAAAAGACAGATTCAGAATAATTCTGGCATTTGTCTTTCCAACCCAAAGCATTCTCTTTTTGTTATACATTGTGGGGAGATTTGCTGGTTATGGTTCCTTTTTGCTTATGTTTGCAATATGACTTTGCCAGCATCCTGCAAAATCATCTCAAATAGTTAACACCTAGTCAAATAATATCCTTCTCTGAAAGCCTTTGATATGCTAATACAGCAATGTGAATTTCAGACTTGAATTCAGATTAATGTACAGTAATAACTCAGAAACACAGGTGAGGCTCTTTCAGTTTTACTGCCCCTATTTACAGATCAAAGATGTGGCTTAGCTCTGACATCAAAGATGTGATTTAACCTTTTGAATTTTATAACAAAGCACAAACCTGAGTTACAATTAAAATAATTTTTAATTGTTAATTTAAAAAAAAAAAAGAAAAATGTCATGTTCAACTAGTCAAAGACAGCAACTCTGCAGTTTATAAGTAGTAACAACAGTAAATCCTGGCCTACAAGTAGGAAAACACAAGCCAGATTCTTAGTAGATCTAACCATAAGCTCCAGTATGAGTGGTGGACTAAATTTGATGACCTGTGTCATAAAAAGTATTCCAGTAAACAAATTCACTGACATAAAAGGTACCCAATTCAGAGGAAAGAACTTTCTATTATAATGCTGGCAGAAGCCCATCTAGATTTTAGGGTATGACCTTAAACAGTTTTACAGATACATATATCCTATACTAAAGAGCATTTTCATAGAAAAAAATGGAGATTACTCTTATGAGTAATACTGTACAATGTATAAATGCAAGGTCAGAGACTTCATTTCTCTTTCAAGTTAATAAGGAATTCAAGAACAAGTCCTCTGCTCTGTATATGTGTTAACCAGTCTCCAGTACTGAGTAAATAATTTCAAGAAATAATCCTCTTTGTTTCTCTGTCAATCCTTCACTTAAAATGTTCAGCACTGATATTCGTATTGCATACAGTCATACAACAAAACCATATTGTTTCTATTCTTCAGTCAGGTCTCAAAGGCTTTGATTAAAAAAACCAATGAATAGTCAGTAAAAATTATCAATTTGCAGCAGGCTTCAAATACATTTTAATAAGTATTTGAATAAATATTATTCAAGATAAAAACCTATTACTTCAGTCATAAATAACAAATAATGCTACAATGGATTTACTCCTCTCTTATACATCACTCTGGCTTGCAAATTGGGGCATTTTATTCTACTTTTTATGTCTTGTTCCTTATGTCCACATAATAAGCAAGTTTTGTGAATTCTTTCTGTATGGCATGGGGCCTGAGACTGCAAAAGAGTATGCGAAGCATCTTTTATCTCCCACCACATGAGCCAGCAATGTCTCATATAGCACATATACATCAAGCCACGTAACTGGGTCAGATATCTGCAACTTCTCTATCCAGCTGCAATTGTGTCCTCCTGCAACATCTTTAGGCCTTGACCTTTCCCATTCTAATCACACAAATTGAACATTCAGTAAGTTACAATCAACTCACATTTTAATCATTGCAATCGCCTTTTCTCTGGGCCTTGAATGGCCTCAGCCTTTAAGAAGGCTGAAAAAAAGACCCTTTTCCTTAACCTGTTTCTTTCCAGAAGCAGCCCCTTTACACAACTCTATCAATTTCCATTTTCGATCACAACAAACAGAAGTTATTTTAATCCCATTGCAAGGTTCTCATCTTTTAACCCACTCACTCTTGAAGGAAAACTCTTCAGGGGGTATTGCAGTGGCAGCTCCCATCACAGACTGGCCAATGATGCCAGGCTCCGTCATTTGCTTTGCACATCTTTGCCCTTTTCCCCTCTTAACACTCATCCATATCTTTCCAACAACTTATTCCTGATGCCTTCAAACTCTTTCCAGACAGTGATCTTTAACTCTATGTGGTATAACTAATAGTCACACTGCTTTACATCTGCTGCCCCACCTCTGTACACCCATGTGTTTTCTCCTGCCCTGTGAGCCAGTTATGATGAAAAGGAGTTGTTGATCTTTATTTTAACTGTACTTAGTGTAGTGAGGTCCTGATCAATGGCTAAGACCCTGGCACACTACCATACTAATTGTAATGCCTTCTAGTAATAACGCTTGGAGCTATTAGAGAGCTGTGCTTTGTTTTCAAAGCCAAAAGACTAAATTCTCCTTCCACCACAGTTAGTAGCTTTGAGTGTCATATGAGAGAACTGTTTGGTTTATCTGAGCCGGTTTCTTTCTCTGATTTGTGAGTATTTCACACGTCATACGAACATTTCTTCACAGTCTTGTTGTTTTGCAAAAGCTCTAATTTGTTGGCAAGGAAATAGTTTGGAAATCTTTCTTTTCCAGGACAAATGGGCTTTTTATTTCACCCTAGAAACACATAATAAATAACATGCCCAAGTCAGCTAGACAAGGCATCACTTTTACCTTTGTTGTTCATTGAGGAAGTAGAAAGCCATTACGTATTTCCATTCAGCTTGTGTCAAAGATATTGGCATTGCTACAGAAGAAGCCAGCCACTATTTGCTGCTTTGGCATTCACAGTAATAACATTGGTTGTGATGAACTCCATTTGTATGGCCATATTATCCATATTATAGTATGCACTTCACTGAGCAGCTTTGTACAGTAACATTATCTGTCATATCCCCCACTTCTGGCTGCAGTTGATATCAAAGAACAAGAACAACACTGCAACTTAGACTCAGCAAATCAGAAAGACACCAAGATTATTTAGGTTTATATTGCAAGTAAAATACCTCTCACTATGGCAAAACCTGCTAGGTGAAAATCCATCTCCTATTCAAAAGACATCTCTTAATCCTTCAATGGGATCTTCAGTTATTGAGACACACATCTTGTGTACAGGACCTCAAACTCAGAGTGTCACTTTCCTATCACCTATGGGAATCATCTTTGTGCATAATCTTTGCATAAGGCAACTAATAAAGTCTAGACTGAAGTTTATCTCTTCATTCTAGGGCAAGCTTTTAAATAACAACATGAAGCCGTCTTCTAACATAAGAAAGTCAACCCTGCACTGCCAAAGTGTGTACAAAACCAGTGAAAACTGATGTAGACCTGAAAACAAAGAGGTAATATCAGATGACAAAGCAGAAAATCTCTTTTAGGGCAAGATTCTTTATCAGGATGTCAATGGGAATTCATCACTGACAAAATTAGGAGCTGAAGCAATCCTTTTTGTATAAGGGCCAACTGAATTCCTGGTCACCTAAATCTGTACTGTAAGGAGCACTCTGAAGCAGCTCTATGTTGCTTAATATGTTTTCCAGGAGAAGGGATGATTAGTACCAATAATTCCAGTGTTCCCCTACATCAGAATATGCTGGCATGACTTAAAAAGCATCAGTCCCTCATTTAATTTTGGATTCTCAGAGTCTGCAAGAATGTTTGCTGAAAGTATGGAATCTGGTTAGCACTCTGCAGCAAACTGTAGCAAAGCAACAATTTGGTAAAGGCTGAGCTGAAGCCCTGAGAGCCAATTTCACCAGCTCTATCGTTCTTCAGCTCCCATGTGCAAGTGCTGGCAGGTGCCATTAAAAATAAATAAATAAATTAGTCAAAGTTGGATTTCATTCATCTCTTTTCTAAGCCCCCTCCTTCCAAAGAGGGACACAGTCACATAAGCTGGAAATAACTCTTCAGCTGTACTGACTTTGTATGCAAGGCAAAAAATAATTACATGTCAATGGGCATAAAATAGAGGCGAAACCTTTTTCCATAAAGTTGAGAATTTCTGCAAACGAGATTCCAAATACTCCTTGGAGACATGCTGTAGGATGATTTCTTACAGGAAGGGGATGAGAGATATGACACATGGATTAATCTGAATAAGAAATTATCCGCTGTGCTAAAAGAAACAATGAAAGCAACTATGACCATGACTGTTTTTGACAAACTTCTTTTGTGGTCCACTTTTCTTTAATGCAATCTATGTATGGTATTAAAGCTTCTTATCTTGTCCAGTAGAACTGAAATAGTGACATTATCAGGAACATGCTAATAAAAATGTCTTCTAACTAGTGCACTCCCATGAAAGGTAATCTGACAGATATAGCTATTCAGCAGAAGATCAAAATAAACAGACTTTCTTCATATGCCTCTTAACTTCTTAAGCACCAAGATTTCGTATCCTGATGAGACTTCAGAAGAAGAAAAATATTTATGTTCATTTGAAAACAGCATTTATAATAAAGCTTAAGCCCAAAACTTTTGCTATTTATTTATTCAGTGGAATATTGTACAAGACAAGATAATAATATCCAATTAAAAAATATATAAATTAAAGCCCTCAATGGACATGCAAGAAAAAAAGTCTCTTCAGAGATACAGGAATACAGGGGATGTATCAAGTCTGTTTTCTTGTCAAGTTACAATGTCTGTGATCTGTATTTATCACATGGAGTTTGCATAATATGTAAAACTCATCAACATTAAGAACCGTTCACAGTGGAAAAAACAGTATCATCTCACCAAGTATGAAAACTGTCTTCATCATAACATATGATAGCCCCAATGAGCCATCAAGGACACTGCAATTTATTCTACAGCACCAGTTGCTCACAAGTGTGTTTGATAGCATAAACCGGATCTTGAGAGTACTTTATTTTTAGACCACGTGTCAAATCAACCAGGTCAGATACAACGGAGACATAGAATTGGGAAGGATCCAGACCTAAATAAATTGGTCAGTGATTAATATCACTTAACCTCTCCCACCTGAATATGAACCGCCTTATCTTCCTATTTCTGTTTTTAGACCAGCTCTACCTAGAGCTACAATACGTAAGGTAGCAACTACCCTGTTCACTACTAATGCATCTCCACCAACTTTGCACAGGCTTGTAAAACTGAGGAAATTAGCCCAAGCTTTCCTGTGAGCTTTGTTATGCTATATATATCCTATATAAACAGTTTGACCATAGCAAATGCAAGATTATTTGACTTAACCCAGGAGACTTACTTGGAGACAACTAATTTGGTATGATACAAGAGTCATAATGCTAATCAGATATCTATATCGTTGTCACATACAGATTTCTGTGAGATTTAGCACTTATTCCATGGAATACAAAAGACTGGATTATGTCCAACACCTCATGGTAGAGCAGCGAGAAGGATGAAGAAAAAGATCGTTCTGCTGCTTTCCACATACGATTTCAGGTAAAATCTAGCAGATTTCTAACCAAAAAAAAAAAAAAAAAAAAAAAAAAAAAAAAAAGAACAACAACAACAACAAAAATATAGTAATAGGAGGAACTAGAAAAAAAGGTCTTTTTGCTACAGTTCCTAGTGTCCTTCCAGTTTCTTGTCTGACCTTCAGCAGTTTCAGCCTCCCTTAGTTTCTCCTCAGTTTCACCTTCGTTTTCATCCATAAAAATAGCATTATATCATTTTCTTCACAGTAGCATAGTGAGACTTCTCAAGCAGACAGAGAGCATTGGATACAAGGTGCTAGAAACATGCAAATTACTGTCAGCAAAACAGTTTTTGGTTTTGTTTCTAGCTCCCTTCCCCTTCACTGCTTCTGCCATTGTTTTCTGTTTTTCTCATCAGAATGAAACTATGAAGCACAGGAAGAAATCTTCCCTCACCACCTACATCTCAGGACTTTGCAGTGTTGCATTTGTTTGTTTATTCACTTTCACAGAGTCTTTCTGATGGAAATCAAGTCCAGGCTTTTCCTCCTAGACAAGGTAGCTCTGCAGTGCATTTTTTAGTGTCTTTGTTATGCAAGAAATGTGGGCTTGAAAAGAGCTGCCATTGGGCTGATTGAATTGTCTGGGAGAGCGTTAAAATGTGCCCTGAGCTGATTAGGCCAGCCAGTGTCAATGACAGAGTAAGAGCAAAAGATTTAGCATCAGAGAAATTGCAAGGTTTATCTGGGAGGAGAAGTGGAGTGCTCAGCACTATTTGCTTTTAAGCAACAAATATTTTGCTGTAACACTGCTGAGCACATCATACATTTACGGTTGTACTATGCCAGGGCACGCACATGTATTTTTCATGCTGCACGCTCTGACTGACTTGCAATGTCTGTAATAACCTGAACTTTCTGGCTAGATTGAAACAAAGACACAAAATTGAAAACTAGACAGCCCGGCAAAAGAATAGCTCATGGAGCAGTCCTGGAATAGGTTCTGCCCGCAGAGGTCACCAGTTACAAAGGACACAAACTTGGAGCATTGCTTGGGCGGGACATAGTATGACAATACTTATGACAATAAGGAAAACCATATTTATGCTATAATCCAATAACAGTTCAGACAAATGCCCCTAAGTCTGCAGAGTTCACTCAAAACTTTAAGGCTAAGCAGAAAGTAGACACAACAGGGAGTATTCTCATTGTCTAACTTCAGGTTCCTAGAGTCATGGGGGAAGGTTACACTCCTTACCTACATGCTCTGAATCTTCCACTGGAGGACAGTAGAATTCCCTCTAAAGGGATCATGGAGTATCTTGGGCATTTTGCTATGATGGCAAAATTTAATGGAATTGGTGTCCACAAAATGGATGTCAACAACTTAACTCAGAAATGTTTTCTTTTTTGTACATGCAGTAGTTAAGACAGCCACAGGCATTTCGCCTCCACAGCATTGCAGGGGCAGTGCAGCAGGCTGCCTGTGAAGAACCACCACCCAGCAACAAGAACCAAGAGGTCTGTGGGACAATACACTCAATCACATAACATTCAACAGTGGGGCAATGACACGGCTCCCATGTTGCTGGTCTCTCTTCTCCCAGTCACCTCTAGAACCAATTTGAGGCTTTTACTCAGGGGGACAAAACCAAATTTTGGGTCCTCAGGATTGCTCAGGAAGGTGGCTGGATGCACCACTTACCAGCCAAGGGAAAAAATTGCTGAGTGTTAGTTGTGCAGTCCGCTACCACAACCTGATACCAAATACCAGTAAACAACAGAGGGACAATTTCTTACAGTCACTATGAGCATTCACTAGAAGTCCGCATGTGATTGGTTATCAGAACCATTTATGAAACTGTGGACACGCAAAAGGACAGAGTTGTAGGGACAAGATTACTATGACAGGGAAAGCAGCATTTCCAGATGTGGGAACACTGTTAACTCAGCTTCCTTCAACCCATCTCCTCTTTTAGCTTTACCACTGCACATGTGGTGAAATTATTCCACTAGTATTGGATGAGGCTTTGTGCAATCTGCTCTAGTAGGAGGTGTCCTTGCCCATGGCAGGGGGATTGGAACTAGATGATGTTTAAGGTCCCTTCCAACCTAAACTATTCTATGATTCTAAGTTAGAAGAGGGTTTGGTCAATATCTATATATTTCTTTTCATTATGTAGTGATCTTCCTTGCGATGGACTCTACCCTCTGTTATTATTACAAAAATAATTTGAGAAGTACCACATATCTCCCTCTTTAATCATACGCCAAATCTTGTTCCTTACTGTTCCCAGGACTCAAATTTCATAATAGCAAAGGCTGAAAAGTGATATTTTCAGGACAAAGTTGACAGCGACACGAGTCCTTTCATAGCAACATTTTCTATTGCAGGGATTGAAAACAGTGGCGTTGTTCTTGATCCCTGCTCTTATCTTGTGACACGTTCTAGATTGTGGGGTTTGGTGCTGTATTATCAGCTTAAAGTTTGTCATAGAGCAATGGAAAGTATTTTGCATTGTCTGGTGCAGAACAGACAACCTGTGGGTCCACCTAGACTCCTATTTACTACTTGTTTGCATATGGTTTTGTGGATAGCTACCTCCTGCTCTTATCACACAGTGTCCCCTTTTGCTTAGATGTGACATGGTGAGCCAGGCTTAAATATTAGCAAAATCCACTTCACAAATGTGCATAGATTTGATAGATATTTAGAAAATAACATATATGTGCTCAAAAAATTTGCATGAAGATAACTTACCTTATCATAACATTCCTGACTTTTAGTATAGACAGACCATAGAATTTCTAATTATAGCTTTCACAATTAGTGTTAAGTGCACCTGTGATTGTTGGTTTTAATGTTACTGCATTAATACGTAGCAAGGGGACAGTATACTTCACTTCTGCAAGATTTAAATGAAAAGATTGTAGCTGAGAGTTGGACTGAAGACTGAATTTCATTAGTTATGGTATAAATTCATAATATCCTGGATAGTTAACAGTCTAAATGGACAGGACACACCAAGGATAGGAGAATAGCTATCACAGAGAGGTGAAATGTGTTGTTCAAAGTGATGCATAAGGTTAGTGGTTGAGCCAGAAATAGAACTCAGGTGCAGACTTACTTGGATAAGGCCATAGCATGACAGAACCTATAACCCCCCTCTTCTCCCTGCTGCCTTTGGGACTGTTCAGCACAACGCACCATAGCAGCTTCCCAGCTTCCCCTCATCCCAAATTCATATAAAAATCAAGGTCTTAAGCACCCTAGATCAGTCTCCCGTTACGCATTACCCCCAATGTCACAGCCCATATCAGTATCATTGTGTGATAAAGTTATGCAGAAAGGAGATAAATCACAAAGTTATGAGTCTGTGAAACCAGCTGGACTTACAGACGAAATACTGATTGTTCCATTTCCATAACACTCAGCCTGCACGGGAGCATCATGAATATATTAGGGATGATACTCGGGTCAGGGTGTTGTATTAAGACTCTTGGACTGCTCCCCAGCACCTGAGCTAGCTTGAGCAAACCTCACGGTACTGACACTGTGTTGCACACATATCCTAAATAACAACACTGAGATGTGCTTGAAATTAAGAGTGACAGAATAATTTAGTAGCAATGTGGGATGCGATTAACTGTAATGAGATGACACCGACCAAAATGAAATTCTGAATTGAATGATTCCCTAATAACAGCAAGGCTATTGGAATGCAGAACTAACCCTACATATGAAATGCTTTACTTTTTCAGTCATTTACTTCATTGCAATCACCTGAAAGAAAGTTGGGGCAGGACCAGAGGTTGTAAAAGGAGAGTTTGTTGGTGTGGGAATGGCTGATATGCACAGCAGAGCAACTGAATGTCATAAATAATTGTTTTAATAAATAGACAGCATGTGTTTAAAAATGTAGCGCCTTTTTATTACCCAGCCAAATAATTCTTAAAAATAGTGGCAGCAGCCAGTCTAGGGAGACTTACAGGAGGTAAGTGAGAACAAACAAACAAAACCAACAACAAACAGAAACTAGACAGAATCACAGAATTACAGAATGGTAGGGGGTGGAAGGGACCTTTGGAGATCATCTAGTCCAACCTCCCTGCCAACCAGGTTCACCTAGAGTGGGTTGGAAAGGAACCCATCCAGGCAGGTTTTGAAGATCTCCAGAGAAGCAGACTCTCCAAACTTACCGGACAGCCTGTTCCAGGGCTCTGTCACCATCCAAGTAAAGAAGTTTTTTCTCGTGTTTGGACTGAATTTCCTGTGTTCCAGTTTGCGCCCGTTGTCTCTTGTCCTGTCAATGGGCACCACTGAAAAGAGTGTGGCCCCATCCTCTGAACACCCACCCTTTAGATATTTATAAGCATTGATGAGATCCCCTCTCAGTCTTTTCCAGGCTAAACAGCCCCAGGTCTCCCAGCCTTTCCTCATGAGACAGATGCTCCACTTCCTTGATGATCTTTGTAGCCCTCTGCCGGACTGTCTCTAGTAGTTCTTTGTGTTGCTTGAACTGGGGAGACCAGAAGTGGACACAGTCCTGTCAACTCACATAGACAGAACAGAGGAACTGCAACTAAGTTGTATTTTCAAAAATGAATCTTCAATAATCATGGATACAAGGCAAAGGGAGTGAATGGGGTGCAAAAATGGTAAAATTCCTAAAACAACGGTGAGGGGTGTTTAATCTCTCTCATGGATGAGAGTATGAGATTTCAAAGTGATATACTGTGGGTATTTTTTTTATTCCAGAACTAAAAATGAATGAAGGAAATTGAAAAGCCAACAGCTACATGTAACTGTAAAAACATTAAAGATTCTCCATTAATTGACAGGATAGGCTGTGGGATGTCTGACCCTACATGACCGGAGAGACTGCTGAGAGAAAGATTTCACCCTAGAGAAATGCATCTTAGTAGTAAGGACAGCAAAACTGTCTGGAGAAAAGCTCCAAATAATGCCAATCATCGTTTCTGAACAAATACGGTCAAACAAAAGGTCGTAGACAAAGTAATATGCAGAAGCAGAATGACCACGAGGACAGATATCCAGTTCATGTCTAACAGAAAGCAATACAAAGACAGAAAGAAATTGTCCAAACAGAGGTCAGCCATGAAGGGGAACGGTCCATGGCAGCCTGGACGAAGAAAGCAGAATGTGCTACAGTTCAGAATGAAAAGCTTCCTGGGGAAGTGAAGGACAGTGTTGATGTATGATGGAGTGTTTGCTACTGTGTGATGAGACAGATGGTGAGTTTGACTCACAGAAGATATTAGAAATGGGAGCATCATCACAGATGGAAATGCAGCAGTATTTCTTAGGAGAAATCTGACTAGTTGTTAATGACCTGCTGAAAAGCTTTCTGAGAAAACAGGTAAATTTGAAAACAGAAAAGGGTAGTAAAACTAGCTTTATTTCCCCTTTATGGAATAATGGAACAATGAAAGCTGATTCACAGTGTCTGCAGGGCTTCAACTGAAATATACCTATTCATCTTCTTTAAACAGAAAGAGGTTGATCTGGTCTGCTTCAAAATCTTAATGACCATTAAGGGTTGCTGAATTTGGACTAACAATGCCAGGCCAAAAACTTTTTTCTGGAAAACTAGGAAAGATACAGAAGGGTAAGTTCAAAAAGGTAGGAGAATTTAGGAACAGGTACTTCAGTTTCAACACAGAAGGTTGACAAATTAGTTGAAAATAAATAAAATATCTGATCCCAGCATTTGATGTACTTTCCTTACATAGAAAAATTTTTAGAGGGGCATCTGAAGCATCACCTGCTACATTTTCTATTTGTTGTACTGAAAAAGCAAACCATTTCTGCTGTCAAGTAGAAAGTGCAAAAAGAGAGAAAGAACAAAGAATGATGAAAGTATTTACTGATGAAACAGGTTCAGCTTAAACCTAAAAATGTCAGTACTTTGTGTTAATTAAATCCTTAAAAGAAATTTGTTTTTAAAGACAATATTAATTAGAGAACCCTCATGAGAGAAGACACTGAGTTGTAACTCAAATGATGGAGGTTTTCATTGTACGGTTGATTCTCAGATCTCACTGACACAATGAACCCAAGGCAAAACATTCTTAAAAACAGCCTTACACCACAAATCTTAAGAAAAATAGGGACATGGTTTCTCAAATTACATATATAGAATTGGAAGAGTGGGAAGACCAGAAAGGTGGAGAAAGAAAGTGCCATAATTTGTCCTTGCTCATGGCAGGTGGGTTGGAACTAGATGATGTTTAAGGTCCTTCCCAACTTAAACCATTCTATTATTCTGTGATTCTGTATTTTCACCATGCTTGTCAGCACAGCTTTCCAGGACTCTACTATTGCAGACATATGGGCAGGGTTATTCAGCTGCTGCAGGCAGTCTGCTGCTGTAGGCTCCTGTCTAGGTGACCTGTGTTTACAGCTCCTTCTCCTCTTTTCCCTTTTTCTTTTGCTGTTTTATCCAACCTTGTGTAAGCGGTTGTAACCTGTAACTTTTTCAAACAGAAGACCAAAGGACAATAATATCTGCTGCCAGGTATTACTTAATTCTTTATGTATTTTCCTACACAGGCATTTTTGGCTCCCAGTGGTGACATCTTAGGCTTCTTGTTTTAGTGGACACAATGACGCGAGTGTGAGCTTTATCTATTTGCTTACACATGGCGTTTATATCTGACATCTTGAGTTGAGTAGGTGATGTAGGCAAGAGTTTGTGCAAGGTTTGTCCTTCATGAGTAGTTTACAAACCTTCTGGGTATTTTGGTTTGTCTGCTACTGAGTGGATATCCTTACTACAAAACTCTTTGGAAATTGCTTTTGGATCAAACAATCTTATTTGTCCATAAAATTCCGTGTAATAACACAACACTTTGTATTTACTTATGTTGTTCACTTCCATATAATTTCTGGTGGGGTTTTTTTATTGTTTTGTTTTGTGTTTTTTTTACTGAGGGGTTAAGACTGGTTTTGGAGAGGATTTAGTATTCTTTCTCCTTTTTTTCCTTTAATTTTCCTGGATATAGGAAGCAGTGCCCTACGATACTATTGATGCTTACCATCAGTGGAGTCTTTGATGTCACCCTCAATATATTTCTTGTTCTTGTGGTGAATACATTTATTTACATCCTTGGTAACTCCTGTACAGTTGACACTGAGTCTATTGCAGAAAGCACCATCTACTTTTAGCTCAGTGCCTCCAATGAAAATTAGTTAAAATGAAGTCACCCAGATTCAACCCAGACCAGTCTTCTGGTGTCCAAGCATACTTCCCTTTATTTAGATTTCAAAGGTCATTTTTTTCCACATCATTGATTCAACACACTAACATTGTTCAACACAATAACAATGCAACATATTTAGCCGGGATGAAATCCATCTTGGTCCTCCTTTACATCTCTGGAAAGGCATTCATTTAAATAATTTTTAAATTAATATTGGAAGAAATCTTAATGTAAAGAAAATTTTATGCTCCCACTCCTGAAAACACTTAGCTAGATATATAGTTCTAGATTTTATAAGATATTTAGACTTACTCTTATTAAGAAGAATTTGAATTTTTACCTTAACTTGCTTCTAAAACCTTCAGTGTTTGTTTCAGAGGAATGGAGATGACTAAATGGGATAACAGTACCTAAGAAACTTCTGAGAACTTGGACTTTAAACTCTGTTTCTCGCTTATCCACCTCTTAATTGGGCATAATATTACATTATTATAGTATGCTAACCTGCAAAAAGTTTATGAGGTGCCCAATTGTAGAATGTAGTGGGATTTAATAAATAAATAGCAGTGAAACTCATTCAGGGTCTTTAGATAGGCTTCACTTGACTTTCATAGGGATTACACCTGTGAATGGTTTTTGTCTTCTATGAATGGTATTTGAGTTAGACCCACTACAAAAGCCCTAAACTTGTTTACTGCCATTAACCCACAATTTGCTGATCAAGTGATGCACGTCATCTTCCAACTCTTTTGTACACAATGCTTACACTTTTCAGGCTACTTTCTTTACCTGTGAGAAGGCTTTTGCCTGGATCACAGAACAAGTACTAGCACTTTTCGAAGGAACTTTCTTTTCACGCTGAGATTTTTGGAGAATTTACTTTGACATAAAGCTAGGCAATAGAAATTCACTGATGGGAAACAAAAACAAAAACAAAAAAAAAAAAGAAGAAGAAATATAAGACATGACCTGGAGATGGATCAGACCTCAGATTTTATGTTTCCATTTTTTTTTTTCACAAATTTCAGAAATTATGCAATATTTATTTAGATGTGAAATCAGTTTTAACCAAAACATTCCAGAACCTTCAAAAAGAGGGTCTGTAATGATTTGACTGGCAGATCTTTAACAATGGCAAAGCAGATGGGTGCCCCTGAAATATATTTTTGCTTAGGTGGAAAGTGAGCTGGTCACGATTGCTTTCTAACAGGCCCTTTAGTTTACCTATTTATTTACTGCATTTTAATTTTCCTGGTGTTTCATAGGTCTAATTTCACACTTGCCTCCATCAGCTTTGTGCTCTGCTTGTAATTTGAAATTCCAGTAATCTGTTTTTCTACTTCCTTCCTTGGGTACCAATAAAACCTCCATCTGTGTTAAAAAATTAATATTGATGTGCATATTGAGTATAAAAATGTACCTAGACCAGCTTCAAACAAGTCCTGGTGATTTCATTAAATCTTTTTAATAGCCACTGTCAGTGGGAACTCTGTGTTCTCAGAGAAAATGACTTGCTGTATTTCTTCCAAATCATTATTTGATTTTTAAAGCAAAACAGCCCCAAGCTAAAATAATAGACAATTAGTTTGCCCACAGTCAAATTACAATTTGTCAGCTAAGATCCTTTATGGAACATGCAGTAGATGTAACGTGTTTTACTTTAAAACAAGAAATTCCACTTTGTAGGTTAGTTTCACTGATTGTCCCATTACAAGAGGCTTGTATATTAACTGATTATTGCTTTAACAGTCTTATCTCAGAGTGAGAAAAGGATTATATTGGTTCAAAGACTTTTATGGCTCTTTTTTTTTAGATTATTAGGAATACTAACTGAACTGTGATTACAACAATCAAACACAGTAGCTGGGTGAGCATAAAATGTAATCTGGAAAACTCTTATGATTTATTCAGGGTGCTTCTCACGATCTGTGCATTTGATCAGGAGATAAATTCAGGTCGCTCCCTCTCCATTTCAAATTGGGAAATATATGTAATAGATTCCAGTAGAGAAGTGAATAAATAATATATCAGACTGCAGGTCAGGTAGCAAATTCATAAACTTTCCTCAGAAGTTTTCAGTATAACACGAACACACAAGTGCATTCTTTTCCTTGTTACTAATAAGGAAGTGTTCTCTCAGCTGGGACTGTATACCTAAGTTATCATGAGATGAAGTAGGGTGCAGATTTATAAGTACATCAGTTGCTCTGTGAGCAGCAGTTCCCTGGAAGTACACTCTTATCCTGCAATAAGCCAGCATGGCTTGCCCCTCTGAGAAAGTGAGAGGTTGCTCAGGGTCATTATCATGAAATAAATCCCCTGGTTTACTTCATGGCAGTTTGTTTGGGCCGCTAGATGATAGTTTACCAATTAGAAACAATTAGCATAATTTTTTTTTTTACTTCTTTCTTGTGATTTTATTTCAGGCAACTCCTTGACATCCTGTCAACTACACCGATTTATCGTGAATGGGTGATTTAGATCGCTTAAAGAAACACTGTCAAAAATGTTAGCAAGGCGATTTTAATATGTTGCAAAACTGTGACTTAATGGAGTTTGATGGCAAGGTTCACTCTATTAATTACTGCATGGGAAAATATACAAAACAAAATTGAGTTACACTTGAGTTAGAATGATTCACAGAGAAACTGGGGATGCAAAGTGTAGGGAGACCCTCCCGTTGAGTCACAAGGTTCAGAAAAGACCATCTTCCTTTCTAAACTCCTCCTCAGAGAGCAGTCTCGATGCGGTAGGATCCAGACTTAGTTCCAGACTTGGTCAAGGTTTACGTCAAAAAGTTTGTATGTTTCATTAGCATCAATTCAGCATGCAATCAAAGTTACCAAGGCAAAATCAGTTGTCATACTAGTGAGTTGTGTGCGATACGGGTCACTCACCAAAGACCTGCTGTTGGTAAAAAGTCTCTCTGCCTCGAGGAGCAACCTTGAGAGGCATCCCAGCTCAAGGAGAGACACCACCTTGCAGCCACACTACCTAGCAGGGAGAGCTCAAAGAAGGCTTACTTAGGCTGTGTATTTATGGGATAAAGATGTTGGCTCATAGTCAAATTACATGATGGAAAAGGTATGCATGAGACTCCTTGAACCCACAACTTTCTTTGTTCCTTGATAAACGAGTTTTGCAAGTCACCTGCTATTTATGCATTAATCGCACGATTGGTGTTCCAAACACATGTGTTGATGTTTGCTGTGTTCTTTGTGTTTTTTCAGAGAACAGGTTTAACCTAGAGGAGTTCTTGGCCTGGCTACAGCTCAGGCCTTTACCTCCTTTGTAGCCTGTATCAGGCAACCACTAGTTGGTTAAGGGGTCGAGCGCATCCATTACACACTGCAATAAAGACACTTTGGTGAATATCTCTCTCTTCTTTTTAACTGACTCATCATAGGCTTAACACCAACAATATGGTTAAGGCCTTGCTGGACAGGCTGCTAAAAGTAAGAAATACATCACTTGATTTTATTTATTTACAAGTTAGGCATCCTGTTTAAACCAGTCACCAAAGATCCTTGTTATCATCAGTAGACAGGTGAGATCCCATAACAGGTCATAACAAAAGTCCATCTTAGTATCTTAGCGTTACCAGTTTTTACAGCAGGGTAGTATGAATAGAGGGAACTTGTAGCAACTTTTCCACAGAATATTCCCCCACTTCCCAACCCTTTCTGGCTCAGTGGCTGATGTCTTTGTATTTATATCCCACATGGTGTTTTCTTCCAGGAACATGTCCAGTATGTCCTTGACCCCACATCAATTTTCAGTTTTCCAAATGTCACAGGGGGCAGAGTTCCTGTGCATAACCACCTCCCATGTGAAGAATCAAAGACTCCGTGTCATAGAGATCAAAGACTTGTTAAGACATCTCTTTTCCTGGCCTGATATGCTTAGTTCTTCCATCAGTGGAAGCCACTCCATACCTCCTTTCAACATCCACATTGTCCTTCTCTTAACTTTCCCCTGTGCTCTCATATCTGTTTTGAGATGGAAAACAAAACTATAAACAAGATAGGGATAAACAGCGGATTCATACAGTGAATAACTGAACCATCTGTCTGTCAAGACGTTACCCCAGTTGTTATGTTTCTAAAGCATAAGATACAATCAGGCTCTCATCTAGCTTCTGACAACACATGCTATTGTAATACAACTAATAATAATAAAATGTAACAGGGTTCTGATGATACACACCTCAAAAAGGGTGCTCTGGTACTGAAATTAGGTTTGTAAACCTCTATGAAAATATTAGATAGATATATTTTGAAAGGCACATGCATTTTAATTAACATATATTGCAAGTGGTCTGGGCATGTTTATGAACGCTACTTTTATCAGTTTCAAAGGATTATTTTAAAGGGATTTCTGCTACTGAAGGGATTATTTTTGTTTTCTATTCCTAGTCATGCAATGGCAGATGAATCTGTCTCAGGTCTGCAAAGCAGTTTTGCAGTCACCTCTCCAGTCCTGAACCTGGCTATTTCTGAGGGCCCTCTATGGCAGTATGATACAAATCATAACTGTTAATACATCCTCGTTAATGCATAGAATACAAGGGTGAGCCTGAAGGTTTTGTAGCTCAAAGAGCACAATAAATTGGTATTCATGCATGGGCATGAATGCACCTGGCTTCTCTTAGACACATCTCTGCAAGATTTGCTTGTGAATTGGGGAAGAATACAGCTGACAGACAGAACCTACCAGTTCATTCATGAGTGTTCAACAGTGCTCTGAAGTTCATAGAATCTTAGAATCATCAAACATTTTGGGTTGGAAGGCACCTTAAAGACCATTTATTTCCAAACCCTTGCCATGGGCAGAGACACCTTCCACTAGACTGGGTTACTCAAAGCACCATCCAGTCTGGCCTTGAGTTAGGCAACTAGCCCTAGTTAAAGCAAAGTTCTTAATCTATTCAGAAACACTAGCATCATCGAGCTATGAAAATCTGAAGCATAAGTATACTGAGAAATATGACAGCTATAATAAACTCTAAGTGGGATATCAGAAAGGAGAAAGATGGAAGCATTGAAATCTTTATATGTTGCTGGCCAAGAATGATGTTTGCATCACTTTCACGGACTGGTCCAGAAGAGATGTATTTGCAGTATTTTAGCTGGGAAAAATATGTTGCTTTTAAAACTGTGAGGAATACATTACTGAAACAGCAAAAGTCTAATTTAGACATGACTTAAAACTATAGAAAATTTGAAAAGTGTTCCCCTTTCTGTTCTGACAGACCGTCACAACTACAGGTGCTCTCCAAGAATATATTGCAGATGCATTTATACACATATATCACTCCATAGCGGACAGCTCTTCTTTTACTTAGATTAGTTACTGAAGTAACTTACCCAGCACAGTTTGTAATTTGTGTGCCTTTCTTCAGCAGCGACAGGGTTACTGAGATGTTGTGAGGGTTAATGCTAGTTGAACACATGCTTGGAGGGAATATTTATTGTGCACTTGCCAATGTTTTATTGTCTAGTGATGTTGGAAAAAACGTATCACTTAGGCAGCCAAGGGAGCTCCTTCATTGCCTTGGGGAAAAAAAAAAAGCCTCATATTTTATAAAAAATATCATAATGAGTGTTACACATTTTGTCACTGCATTATACACCAGGGAGCATTCTGCTCCAAGCTACCACATCTGTCTCCCATGTTGATTGTCCTTATTCAGCAGGCTGAATTCATCTGCAAGAGCTAGCTCTTTCTACACTGGGCTTTTCAAGCCTTTCTTCAGGAACTTGATGCAACCCATTGTGATATTTTTCTACATGATAATGTGAGATGACTGAGAAAAAAGGGAGAGCGAAAAGATTCTTCTGGATAGGAGTACACACTGAAGGATTCCTGTCCAAACAGCAACATCCATTCAAATAAAATCTCTTAATGGATTTCAAAGAACTAGTGTGAAACACCAATTTTTAGAGATGCTTTGAATTATGCTAATTCTACAGTCACAGAAGAACATGTCCAAGTTTTATGAAGTTCATGAGTTCTTGTGAAGTTAAGCATTTCTTAGTAAGCAAAAGAGGACAACATTTTTTCCCAACGTGGCTCCCCTCTCTTTCCAAGAGAATAATTTGAAATCTTCTAAGATTACTCTAAGAATCTGAATTTAAATGTGCAGACTTATTTTATCTATTTAATGGCTTTAAGTTAATTTCACAAGTTGGTAATGATTATTTTCCAGCTAAAGTGAGAAGCAAGTGTTGATACTTAAGTGTCAATAATGCATGACTGGAAAAAAGCATCTAAAAAAATAGGAATAACTGATTTAAAGGAAAGTGTAAAACAACTGGCTAGATTCATCTTATTTAAGAGTGAGCTGAATGAAGAACTGGAAAAGCCTCCTTTGGCAATATACATAAACTGAGAATTGCAGTGTGTGTTTGATTCTTCATATTTATTTCAGAATTGCCTAATAAATTGCAAGAATTCATAAAGCAAATTGCTTTTCCTAACTTTCTGCAAAAGTAACATTTTTCATATGAAATCTCTGAATTTGAAAAAAATCCAGCCAAATAAAAAACACTATAAGCACTCAAAGCTATGCTTAAAATGCAACAAACCACTGAAATAAAATATAATTCTAAGCTGGAAGGAAAAAATCTAAGAGTGTAAAATAACTAAGTTCAATGAAAACCAAGATACAAACTCGTATGCTTTCAATCAGTGCTCATACAGCTTGCAATCCACCAGAAACATAGTTTACAGTCCTTATATACAGTTACTGGAGCTTCCTTCACAGACAGATACAATAGTAGGCACGTAATTTAGCATACAATGAATCTCAGCAACTCACAGAGTTCAGGTGGGACCTGAATGTTGCTGAACTGGAATATGGGACAATTCACAGCAACAATGAATGTAATATTAAAGGAAATTTTTCCTTGCATTCATGATTGCATTCACCTGTCCGAGTGGCCAGGAACCATATCAGGCAGGCAAAAGCCCTAAGAGAACTGAATCTGGCCCAGGACATCAAAGACAATAAGAAAAAATTCTATAGCTACGTCAGGGAAAAAGGTAAGACTTGGGAGGCTGTGGGCCCTCTCCGGAAGGAAACGGGAGACCTGGCCACCCAGGATATGGATAAGGCTGAGGTACTGAATGGCTTTTTTGCCTCAGTCTTCACTGGCAAGGGCTCTAACTCCACTGCCCAAGTCACAGTAGGTAAAACCAGGGGCTCTGAGAATGGAGAACTGCCCACAGTAGGAGAAGATCAGGTTCGAGACCACCTGAACAACCTGAAAGTGCACAAGTCCATGGGACCTGATGAAATTCATCCCCGGGTCCTGAAGGAGCTGGCGGACCAAGTTGCGAAGCCACTTTCCATCACATTTGAGAAATCGTGGCAGTCTGGTGAAATTCCT